>JAPMLY010001262.1:0-117417 GCA_026401115.1 Tetraselmis chui
CCTAAACCCTAAACCCCTAAACCCTAAACCCTAAACCCTAAACCCTAAACCCTAAACCCTAAACCCTAAACCCTAAACCCTAAACCCTAAAACCCTAAAACCCTAAACCACCCACAACCCTAAAACCCTAAACCCTAAACCCTAAACCCTAAAACCACAAACCCTAAACCCTAAACCCTAAACCCTAAACCCTAAACCCCAAACCTAAACCCTAAACCCTAAACCCTAAACCCTAAACCCTAAACCCTAAACCCTAAACCCTAAACCCTAAACCCTAAACCCTAAACCCTAAACCCTAAACCCTAAACCCTAAACCCTAAACCCTAAACCCTAAACCCTAAACCCTAAACCCTAAACCCTAAACCCTAAACCCTAAACCCTAAACCCTAAACCCTAAACCCTAAACCCTAAACCCTAAACCCTAAACCCTAAACCCTAAACCCTAAACCCTAAACCCTAAACCCTAAACCCTAAACCCTAAACCCTAAACCCTAAACCCTAAACCCTAAACCCTAAACCCTAAACCCTAAACCCTAAACCCTAAACCCTAAACCCTAAACCCTAAACCCTAAACCCTAAACCCTAAACCCTAAACCCTAAACCCTAAACCCTAAACCCTAAACCCTAAACCCTAAACCCTAAACCCTAAACCCTAAACCCTAAACCCTAAACCCTAAACCCTAAACCCTAAACCCTAAACCCTAAACCCTAAACCCTAAACCCTAAACCCTAAACCCTAAACCCTAAACCCTAAACCCTAAACCCTAAACCCTAAACCCTAAACCCTAAACCCTAAACCCTAAACCCTAAACCCTAAACCCTAAACCCTAAACCCTAAAACCCTAAAACCCTAAAACCCTAAAACCCTAAAACCCTAAAACCCTAAACCCTAAACCCTAAACCCTAAACCCTAAACCCTAAACCCTAAACCCTAAACCCCAACAAACCCAACAAACCCTAAACCCTTAAACCCTAAAACCCTAAACCCTAAAACCCTAAAACCCTAAACCCTAAAACCAAAACCCTAAAACCAAAACCCTAAAACCAAAACCCTCTCGCCAAAGACATTGCCGCCGCGCCAAGACTGCAAAAGAGCTAGGATTGAGTCGTTGTTTGCGGGATCCCAGCTCTTGTAGGAATTCGACAGTCGGATCGACGGAGAGCACAGCATGATCGAAAGGGGGTCGGGATCCACACTTGTGAAGCCGGTGATCGGTGTGCACCACTCGAGCGCGAAACGAACATGGGGTTGACCTTGGAACCCGCTACCATTCTGAAAAGCTGGTGTGAGGACTGTGAAGGCGTTTTTCTCCCCGCTCACACGCTCTTGGGAGCTAACGACGATCCTGCGCGCAAACATTTGTTTATGGTACAGAAAATGATCATACATAGACGCTCACCCTTAAACCCTAAAACCCTAAACCCTAAAACCCTAAAACCCTAAACCCTAAAACCAAAACCCTAAAACCAAAACCCTAAAACCAAAACCCTCTCGCCAAAGACATTGCCGCCGCGCCAAGACTGCAAAAGAGCTAGGATTGAGTCGTTGTTTGCGGGATCCCAGCTCTTGTAGGAATTCGACAGTCGGATCGACGGAGAGCACAGCATGATCGAAAGGGGGTCGGGATCCACACTTGTGAAGCCGGTGATCGGTGTGCACCACTCGAGCGCGAAACGAACATGGGGTTGACCTTGGAACCCGCTACCATTCTGAAAAGCTGGTGTGAGGACTGTGAAGGCGTTTTTCTCCCCGCTCACACGCTCTTGGGAGCTAACGACGATCCTGCGCGCAAACATTTGTTTATGGTACAGAAAATGATCATACATAGACGCTCACCAGTCCATCTGCTGCAACCTCAATGAACCCGCCGTAGTGGCTAAAGACGTCAACGGTCAGACTGGAGGTTAACTGAGCCCCAAACTGCGCCGTTAGGTGGCTGACACTCGTACTCACGTTCACCCCATTCTCACTGAACATGGTCTTGTGTGACTGCGACTCAAGGTCCGTGGCTATGATATACTTTCCTTCGTTCGCAGCCCACGTGGCCGCATTGATGATCCCCATGTGCTCCAAGCAACCATACGCGTGGAAGGCCTTTTGCGCCTCAGCGAACGCCTCGGGATTCGAGTCCACGGGCTTCGACGGCGTTAGAACACCGTTAATGGTAAACTGATACCGGCCGCCGTTACCGATTGGATTGTTGCGTGTTGATACATACTTCTTGTTGTTATAGTTGTCCTCGTCCTTTCGGAAGATGGCAATCAGCGTCTTCAAGGCCTTGTAAGGGCTGGAGAACGCCATACTCATGGAGCCCGAACCGTTAGACGCGATCCAGCGGTGCTGGGAGTAGGTTGTATACGGAATGACTAGTCGCCCGCCATTGGCCTCAAAAATCGCCCGATCGACGTCGGGAGCGAGATGGATCATCTCTGCAACGTACTCGACGTTTCGTAGCACCCATGGAAAGTTTTTCTCCTGCACCTTCGCCACGTCCCCCAATGTAAGCTCAAGCATCAGGTGCGTCCTATTCATGTTGCCGACCGGGAGATACTTTTGCTGCATGCTTCCAACGATTGCGCTCATGAGAGGAATACAGAACACTTGCGATGATCCTCCCGCAAGCTCGGTGTCAAAGCCCTCCGCGACGCTTCCAGTGAAATTCATTTGGCCCGATGTGCCAGATAGGTCCAAAAGCGTGTGATAGAGGGCGTTATACTCCTCGATGTTCTCGAGTGTCCCCCCGCCAGCGCCCCCGCTCGCTGACACCTTCAACGCACGAATAAGCGCGTGCGCAGAGTAATCCAATTTAATTTTATTAGCAGCCGTCCCGTCAAGATTATGAAGCTCGAATTTCAAATAGCTCTGCCTGCAATTCAAGTACTCCCCCCGGTTTCCCGTAGGGAGTACGAACTTGATCGTGTTGCCCGGACTGAACCCAGACGTACCATTCTCAGGAAATACATGTACTCTACTACGGGTCGCCGGAGCCGCCTTAGGCTTGATCCCGTACACGAACGAATCGCTGATAGAGCTTCGCACTTCGGTCATGGTATTGTTTATAGTATCGTTACAGAAAAAATTTTCGTTAACCATTGTTTTCGTTAACCTCTTTCAAGATTCGATCTTGGTCCTCTCATCTGGCCGTACGCAGATCGGACAGCGGCAGCGTGACCCTTCATGCTATTTAGATCTACCCCCTTTCCATCAAGAATCCCCTCCACGCCCCCCGCAATACCGCCGACCCCGCGGGCAATGGCGCCGGCTGACGCGATACCAGCCCCGAGAACTGGGTTGAAGGCGGCGACCGGCGCAGCTGCTGAGAGCATCCATCCGCCGAGCTTGTTTCCAGCCACTCGAACGCCGTGTGCGATTTTTTGGCCGATCGTACGAAAGTTGTGCAGCTTCTCGCCGATGAAGTGTCCGAGCCCCATGTTGTGTTTGCTATAAGCCCAGATTTTTTGTTTCTGACCCTAAATCACCTTTTATATAGGTGCTTTGCCCTTTTTTTGCCTCTCGGCCAGCTTTTCTCGAATGAATAATGCCTTTTCCTCCCTACCTTTCTTTTTCTTACCTGGCTTAAATTCTATTCCCAAACGCTCCGCAACCTCGTCCATTACCCCTGCTTCAAACATATAAGGGTTGTCAAGAACCAAATCCTCGTATGTTTTTTTACGGTCTTCGAAAGAACGAACGAGCTGTTTGACACCCGAAGTTGATGGTGCGTCAGTTGAAGGCTGAGACCTAGTTTCCATCACAGGCTTTTCGCCTATTGGCGCCGCCACGTTCTTAAATGGGTCTTGTCGTTGCATCTTGTTGTGATAGTCGTAGTCAGCAGGCCGACTGTTAACGCCCACTGGTTGCTGAATTATAATAGGTGCCGGCGAGGGGGTTACCATTGTCCACCCTCTGCTAGGGGGGAGAAGTTGTGACATAGGATCGCTATTTACGCTCTGCACGACGCTGACCCGGACATTATGATTGCGTGAAGCTTTGGGTTTAGGCTTTGGTTTTTGTTTCTTATCGTTCGCCGTTTTCTTTGGCTTCTTTTCCACAGTAGTTTTGGTCTTTCGCCGCGGCATTGCTGTCATGTATACCTATACGGTCGAAATTCTTGTACAGCTCCCCCGTCCCCGTGTCGGCAAACATGAAGGCGTAGGGCCGGTCGAAGACAAACCTCATTACATCCTCCGCCTCCTCCCGGGGTAAAGCTATCAACTCCTCGAATATCGCCGTGGCTTCCTTTTTGTTCCTGGGTTTGTACATCAAAAAATGTGACAAGGTCTTCCGGATACCTAGTGGCATAGCGTTGTACGACTGCACCAAGATCATTATGGATAGCCGGTAGTGGCGCCGGTTGTAGATCAGGTCACGCAGCACACGTTGGATTTCGTTGTCTTTGAGCGCCGCAGTAACGTCGTCGAGGACTAACAAGCTATTCTTCTCTTTTTCCGCAGATTCCTTCACCGACTCGCGGATACCGTCCAGCGTACCCCAATCCAAATCATCGTACATCCTATCGTGGTTCTTGAAGATGTTATTTTTTAGGCTCGCCACGGAGTGAGACGGCATGACAACGTGGACGTGGTGAAAGGCCTTGCGGTAGGCTTGCTTGCTCGAGAGGAGATTGACGAGCATCGACGTTTTACCCGTGCCCGCGGAGCCGATAATCGCCATGAAAAAGGGGCGATTTGGAAGGGGATCGACGACTTGTTCGTGTATCTTTTTGTCACACAGAAATACCGGGGGTTTCACTGTGAATGCCGATCTTTTTTCGATGCTGAACCGCATTTTTCGTTCTTCCGTTTATAGTACCTTCTTATTTCTTTCGGAGACACCCCCCATGTTACTGCCTCCAAAACTTGGTATTGCTCATCGGTGAACCCAAACCCGTCGTAGTTTTCCTTCCACCATGCCGCCGTCCCATAGTTTGAGCTAAAACTATGATCCATCGGGGCGGACGCACTCGCAGACATGGACGCACTCGCAGACATGGACGAAACCGCTTCACCGTGAACTACCTGATCACTTATGGTCGATAAAAGGGAGAATGGTTCAGGTCTGGAAGTAGAGGCCATGGTTCTAGTTGGTTCTATTTATTTTCTATTGTAGTAAGAAAAGAAATGACATGGGACGGGGAAATGATCTCGAGCGCAGCGACGGCAGTGACGGAGACGGTTCAGAGCACTCCATTCCTGAAATACCTGGCGATACTGGGGGGAGCGATGTGGGTAGTGGAGAGATTTCGGCCGGCGAAAAAGAGCCAACCAGCCTTGACCCGAAGCCCAAAAAACGAGTAGCAAGCGAGAAGATGAAGGCAGCTCTTTTGCGCGCCAGGACGGCAAAGGCTGAAAAGCGTCGGTCGAGGGCCAAGCAACCAACAATCCAGCCCCAGCCCCAGTTTTTCTTTGATATCGTTTAAAGATGCTCCAGCAATTGTACTTGGACACGGCGTATGCTGACGCGACGCTCGATGATGGAACCCACGTATTCTCCCTACTAGATCCCCTGACCGTCCCCCAGGGTTTCACAATGCAGGTTAGGCTGTTGAACGCGTGGCTCCCGCATACCTATTACAGCATCTTCGAGGGGAATGACACGCTGGTTCTTAAATACGACGATGGTGGTGAGATCCCGGGAGAGCCGGTCACCATCAAGCTTCCCCACGGCAACAGCTCGATCGACGATATCGTCGCATTCCTAAACAATGGACTTCTCGATGAGTACGTGGCGAAATATGACGAGAACACGAATAAGCTGTCGCTACTTGCAACGGAATTCGCGGATCATCATGTTGTGATCGGGGAAGGATCAACTTGTACGCGTCTATTAGGCTTGAATGTCGGTGACTCCGCCAAAATCGTCGACGGAGAGTTGCTGCTCACCGCTAGTCGTATCGTGGACTTGACGTGGACTAGCAGCGTTTTCGTGCATAGCAACCTACTCACCCAAAATCGCGACCCCCGGACAAGGCGCGTGGGTGACATCCTAGCAAAGATCCCAAGCTCGGCACAGTTCAATGAAATTGACCACTACAGCTCCGACGCGTTCGTGGACGTGGCCAACCGCTACCTAAGCTACGTGAGCATCCGGCTAAGCGACGACGACGGGCGAACTTTGGACCTCAACGGCGGACGTTTCACGGCGACGCTAAAATTAGCTTTTGTAAAGATTAACAATGAACCAGTCACGGCAAGTATCGGCGCCGCTGCAGCTGAACGGGCGCCGGGCGGTGGAGGTGGACCTATCCCAAATAGAATCCCTGTACCGCGAGCTAGCGGCCCGGGTGACGCTGGAGGAGACGGAAAATGATCGGCAAGACACGGACATTGAGGGAGTCACAACAGACCTGACGGCGCTCACTGATACGGTAGCTGCGTTTTCTAATGAGTTCAGCGCGGCAAACATCCGCACCGACAATATCACCGCCGCGGGGTTTGACACAGACATCTCCGTGGGAGCCTCCCTTCTGCCGACTACGGCTGCGTTGGTTGGTCCGATTCACTCACTCGGCAGCGAATCCCACGAGTGGAAGACTTTATTCGCTGAGGACGTTATGCTTGCCGGCGCGAGCTTGAGCAACACCTTGGTGAGCCTAAGCAACACCTTGGGAGAAATGAAGGAGGAAATAGGCGCTGGATCGAATCTCGTGCAGCACCTGAAGGTCGAGGGAGACGGGCTGATCGGTGTCGACCACAACAAACGCGACTTCGGGGCGTTGGACTACCCGTGGTGGGAAATATTTACAACCGACATCACCGTGAACGACAGCATAAAAATCAACATGGTCAAGTCCTCACGCTCTGATACCGATGACATCACGGTGTACGCCAATCACGTGCCAAATGACACGGACGTCGGTGGGAACACGATTGGGACGTTTACGAAGCCGTGGCAAAACGGACACTTCCACGACGTATATGCTAAGAACCTATTCGCCCAAAACTCGGAAGGTTTCTCTCGCCGGGCGCTGCTCGACGGGGACCAGAACGTTAGCTCAACCATTACTCCAAAGGCTGAAACGCAGGTGGATATCGGCTCAACATCGAGGCCTTTTTCTAAAGCCTATTTTACGGACCTGTACGGGCTAGACGCCTCCGGCACACCACGTAGGGCGCTGTTAGAAGGGGATTCGGGGATTGAACCGGGTCTAGCCGGCCCCAAGGGTGACCCAGGCCCCAAGGGCGACCCAGGCAATGACGGTGCTAAAGGCGACAAAGGCGACCCAGGAAATGTCGGTCCACCAGGCCCCAAGGGCGACCCCGGCAACAACGGTGCTAAAGGCGACAAAGGCGACCCAGGAAATGTCGGCCCACCAGGCCCCAAGGGCGACCCCGGTAACAACGGTGCTAAAGGCGACCCAGGAAATGTCGGCCCACCAGGCCCCAAGGGCGACCCCGGTAACAACGGTGCTAAAGGCGACAAAGGCGACCCAGGAAATGTCGGCCCACCAGGCCCCAAGGGCGACCCCGGTAACAACGGTGCTAAAGGCGACAAAGGCGACCCCGGAGATGACGGTGCTAAAGGCGACCCAGGAAATGTCGGCCCACCAGGCCCCAAGGGCGACCCCGGCAACAACGGTGCTAAAGGCGACAAAGGCGACCCCGGCAACAACGGTGCTAAAGGCGACAAAGGCGACCCCGGCCGCGATGGGGCCGACGGAGGGGATGCGACGTGGCTGGATTTAAATGGCCGGCCGAATTGGACAAACTACTTCTCACTAGGGGGCACGACGGATACCGTGACAATCGGCTCAAACAGCTTCAAGAGCGGCGACTTCGCTCCGAACGGCCAAGGAGTGTATGACCTCGGTGACCCCTATGCCCGATGGCGGCGCGCTTACGTGGAGGAGATATACGCCGACAAGGGTATCGACGCGGGCATCAATCGCGTCACAAACGTCGCAGCCCCGATAGCAGACGCCGACGCAGCGACCAAAAAGTACGTTGACGATGCCGTAGGATCGGGCGCAACGTCGTGGGGTGGGTTGACAGACAAGCCGGCTTGGGTCTCAAAATTGTCGTATTCGGACATCGGGCAGTTCATGGACCCCACCCAGCCCTCAAACTATGATATCGTAATGCAAGACTCCTTGTCACCGTCGGCGGACTCGGCGTACAACCTGGGTCAAGACCTCAGGCGGTTTTTGTTCGGCTACTTCAAGCGGGTGCGCCTGTCAGGAACTGATCCACTCCACGACGACGAAGCAATTCCGTACAACTTTCTACGGTCCTACGTCGCGGAAAACGCCCGATGGTTTGACCTACCTGGACGTCCTGGATGGTCAAACTATTTCAGCTTGGTGACACCGACGATGCTGTCGATCGGCAGCACTAGTTTGAAATGCGGCGATATTATCCCAAACGGGTCGAATTTATATGATTTAGGCACTGCCGATACGCCTTGGAAGCACATCTTCACCGTGGCTTTGACCGCCTTGGTGTTCAGGGCGGAAGCTCTCGTAGTGGAGACGAGCGCTAATTTCAGCGGCATCCGTCTCGAACAAGTTGGCGCACCGACAGCCGACGCCGACGCCGCCACAAAGAAATACGTGGACGACACCGACGCGGCCACCCGTTCGATCGTGAACGCCAAGGACGCGGCCACTCGAGCGTACGTGGACACCAAGGACGCGGCCACCCGCACTCTTGTCGACGCCGTGGACACCCGCTTGGATAGCTTTAGCTCAACATTCAAATACACATTGGTGCAAGCGTTAAGCCTGCCAGTATTATCGGTTATGACCGTCCAAGTGGCTGCCGGGCTGGTTTCCTTCACAAATATCACAACAACTATGTACGATTATTTTGAAACAGATCAATTTGGCGACCCACGTATTGAGGTTATGATATTATCCCCAAACAAGTCCGTAGAGATCGAACGATTTTTATTTGTAGAGAGTTTAGACACGAGTAATTTTGGACAAAAGAAATATACATACACTAACTCTGGCATCAACGTTAATTTTAGCACGGATGTCATTATGAGAATATCAGTGACACGGACCGTTCGCATAGATGGTGCAAACGTACGCTTCAGAGTTGGCACTACTGCTTACTTACACGGCGCGGGTCAAATAAAAACGATTGTTGTGTAATAACTACTAGTTTTGTCATGCCGGCATGACATTTTATGTACATTAAATCTAAATGCAGGCCACGCAAAATAATATCCGTTTGGCGCGGATCCGTGGACGGATCGAGGCCGCTGAGGATCCCGTACGGGTATTCGCAGAAGAGTACGACCAAGGAGATTCCGACACCCAAGATGCCTTACGAACCGTGTGGGAGGCCAAATTCGCCAACCGCGCGGAGGACCCCGGCATGGCGGACCGACGCTTCGATCAATATTTATCGCTTGGCCGACGATCGCTGCCACGTAGAACCAACCGGGCAATACGAGAGTCTCACGAGCTAGCCTCCGGCGCGGAAACCCAAATTCAGTTTCTCCTAAAAAAGCCAGCCAATGCCAGGCTGCCCGAATGGCTGTGGGTCACCGTGTACAAAGTTCGAGTTGACATGCTCACACAAGCAGCCCACGATCTTGTCACAACCAACCCAACCGTTGCCCTCCTAGCCCCGATGGTTTACATTGGACACCGCCGTGACTCAGCGAACGTTCGAAATAATGTTAGGGTATCCGACGGCGCGCGGCGCGCAAGAAGTGCTAACGGGCTTATTGAACTAGTACGCTTGATGCTCGGTGCTGGCCTACGTCACGGTACAGACTTCCGGTTCGATGAATACGAAACGGAGGAGGTGCTGGGGCGAGTGGATCATGGTCACGGCCTTGAAGCATCAAACGCCATCGACGCGAGTGTGCGGGAGGATTTGGTCCGCCTCAACGTGATAAAGGACTTCATTTCTGGCGTTGGACCTCGACCATTCAACGCTAAAATCGACAACTCTTTGCTTGGCGTGACCAACATTTCGGGACTGTTGGGAGCTCACAACAAGCCCGTGGGGCAGTTGAACGTTCCGGTGCTCATGGAAAAGTTGGCTGAAGCTCGGAAAGTGTTAAATCGCAAACGTGCTGAATACCTTCGAAAATTCATCAAAGATGAGCGGGGGCGCCGCGTGCTTCCAAAGCCCGGCGTGACTAAGGATGGTCTCGGTCAACTTAAGACCGCAGAGCTCACTCAAGCCCGAAGAGCAGCACGCCTACGCGCCATGAACGCCGACGCAGCTGTTTAGATAGTGACCATGGGCCCGTGTGGTCACTCCGTCGTCGCAGATCCATCGCTTGTCGTCGTAGGCGCTCAAGGCGTTCTTTGTCGCGGACACCGTGCATATCCGATGGTTCCGCGACTGGATCATCGTCTGCTTCACCGTGCACGCTTTACCGCCGAGCGCCTCCTTGTACTGCTGGAGCTTGAGCTCGCGCTTGGCGACCGCTTTCTTAATACCCTTAGCCGTGCGCTTGGTTGTGTTCCCCACCGTGAAGCAGTACATCTTCGACTTGAGGCCAACAAACTCTTTGATTGGGAAGCTGTTTGTTTCATCCTTGAATTTCCCCACCACCTTCTTGTTCACTTTTGAGTACAATGGGTGCTCCTCGGGGTAGTCGCTGGTGTCGAAGTGGCTCGCCATCTGACCCATGTCGGCGTACACGTCCGGGGTTTCGATGTGGTAGCACAGGGAGTCGGTGTCGGTGAAGAGGAGCTTGGCCTTATCACCGTATTTTTCACGAATCACGTCGTAGTGAAAGCGGAACATGAGCAGCTTAGACAAGTCCAGGATACTGGCCCCCATAAAAATTGGTTTGTTAAGCATCACATCATCCTTGATCCGAGACACCCCGGCTATGTTGCCAATAACGGTGCACCGCTCGAATCGTGGATCGGCCACACGCTTTTTCAGCTTGTCGTCGTTGCTGAAGAACTCGTAGCACGTCTCGGCGCGGACGTTCTGCATGGTTTTTCCGAAAACACTGTTGTTGCAGAGTTTGAAAAAATCCTTCTCGAAGGCGTTTTTCGCTTGCGCCCTCAGGTTGGTGTTTTTCTCGATCCACGGCTTGAGCGTTTGGGCTTGTGCGTACGTCATGGCGCGGTGCAATTTGGTGACCCGTAGACCCTTGCTGACGTAATACTGCAAAAGCCTGGCGTCGCACACGTAATTCAGGTGCGGGCGGAAGTGACCGGCGAGCTTCTCGCATGAAGTGGACGCGTCCCCAGTCAGCTTTTGTGCGTGCTCGCTCGCGTCGTCGTGCCCTAGTGTAACCCGCTCGGGTGCAAGCGGAAGGTCGTTGTGGTTGTCGTGGAGCTCCTGCGGGTATTCAATATCAACCTCCACCGAGCAGCCCTTGTTGGTGTCCCATTGTCCTTCTAGAACCTGCTCCAGCGTTATGTTGCTCCACTTGAAGTCGCCGCAGGGGAGGTACTGCATCATGGCCCAGCCGTAGAGGTTGTTGGCGTCGAGGTACATTATGCTGCTATTTGGCTTTCTGGAATCATAGCCCTCAATTTTCGGGTTGTTAGCCTTCGCGTATCGGTGCGAAACCACAGACACACCACCACGAATTCCACGCTCGAAGAATGTGTACTTGTCGGGGTCCGTGTGGATCAGCTCGACCTTGATATTTTTCTTCGCGGCTTCGATAACAGCACCGTCGATGCACATACCGGGAAGGGTGATGTAGTGCGCCGGGTCGAGCCCATACTGGTGCATGCACAAGTCGCGGAATGCCTCGAACACGTCAGCCAAGAGCAGCACGTCGGCCTCCAAGTACAAGTCGTGATAGTCGCAGAAAGTTGTGCAGCCGAAACGCTCCCACACCCACTTAGCTTGGGAGTATTCTTCATCCGAGCACTGCTCACCTGACAGGTCGTTAAAAAACTCCTCTTGGGACGGGAGCACGGTGTGATCCAGCTTAGCCACCGAGTCGAACCACTTGTAGGGAAACACGCCCTTGCGGGTCACACGAATGAGCTCGTCCTCACTCAGTCCTTTCTGACTGAAGGCCTTGTAAAAGCGCGGTGCATTCTTCGGATCGTCCCCAATCAGGTTGTTGGATAGTGTACCCAGCCCCGAGTTCAGGAACGAGATGCTGTCGAGGAACCTATAGCCGCGGAAGTTCACCATCTTGTACTTCTCGCTGTTGTCCGGAATCACCGAAAGCTTCACGTTCTCGATGTCTTCCAGGCGGGAGATGGCTTGGATGATAAAGTGGTTGTCGTATCCCTTGCCGTTGTGGAAAAATACCGGAATCTCCACCTTGCGAATCCCCATGCGGAGGTTGCAGTCAGCGTGGGCGGCGCCAATGTAGTCCCCGGTCTTGTGGTCGTGGTGGCGGACCTTGAGCTTATTCCTGCATGTCCCAAACCCCTTCTTGCACTCACAACAAACTTTTGCCTCGGCGTGGGCTTTCTCGTCCTTTGCGGTCATCTTCATCGGAATGTTCTTCGTGAACTCCTTGGACAGCTCTGGCCGGAGCTCGTACAACTCCCGAACAAACTGGTCGGCGGCATCGTCGCCGGTGCACTGGAACGTGAAGCTGTCGAACCCGGACACTTTTGACTCCACACGGGCTCGGATAGACACACAACGGTGCTCGGAGCTGCGCTCGGTCTTCCCGCTGGGTGTCACTTCGTGAATCTCGTGGTTGATGGCCTCGGAGTCGGCGTAGATCACGATGGGGATCTGCGTCTTCTTGTGCTCGGCCTTGAAGCTCAGGGTGGGGGCTTTCCCGTCCTTGTCGGGCTTTGGCACCGATACCCGCATGGGTTTGAACGCCGCGCAGTGGGTCATGTGGTCCTCTCGCTTGTCCTTACTCTTGAACCCATGCAAGCACCGGGGGCAGTAGTGGCGCTGGTCCTTGTTACCGGAGTTCAGCAGGCGATCGAGGCTGGAAATGAGAACCCAATGCTCTTTGTAGAAGAGAAGGTTGATGGTCTTATTTGACGACGTATTGTCGTCAAACATGACTTTGGAGAGGGATAGGGGGTGAACCTTGCGATTTTCATCGTCGAGGCTGAAGCATGAAATGGCCAGGCCTGGGTTGTTGCTCTCGAAGCGGCGCACATCTTTCAAGCTGGCCGGAAACGACACACCGGTCCAGTCGAACCCCCCGTACAACTTGTCTTGGTTCTTCTTCGAGATGTAGTAGTCTACCCTGGAGGCATTGTTCTTTGGTGGATTGGTGGCTGCCGCAATACAGTACTTGAAGCAATTGTCATCTGTATTGCGGATATTTAGCAGGCCGCATGCTGAGCTGTTGAAAGGCGCTGGAAGCTCAACGTGAGCACGTCCGGTCCGAGTTTTGTAACCGTTGGAAGAAACCGAGGCTCCTGTCACACCTTCTGAACCTATTTCAAACCCCGAGCCTTCACCGATACCGTATCCTTCGGTAGTTTCTATAAAATCCATGACGTCATCAATCAATTCTTTCAACTGTTCCGAACTTATGACGTTAAAGCTCTTGTTTTTAAACGCCTCTCTTGAAATTTCAGATATTTCCCCATTTTCATCCACCTCTGTTTTTTTAAAATCTGCTCTAAGAGACAGCCACATTTTAAATGACCCCTCCCCTGCTTTCTGGTGCTCAGCGAATTGTCGGTATATTTCACCCCTCAAACCGTTTTTAACAGAGTCGGTACCCTCCCCCTTGATATAGGAGCTGCGGACGCTAGGAAATTTCGCAGGAGTCACACGACGAACTGACGTCGGCCTAGCATTCATCCTTCTCACCGCGCGGATACGCTCGCGAACCGCGGCAATTTTCCTCGTCCCCACCGCCACCCGCTTGCGATTGTCACGCTCCACAGGTGTGAACACGGGGCGCGCTTGTGTTTCCTCGACGTCGGTGGACACAATATCACCCAGTGGCCCGCGAAATAACGCATTGCGGCGCATAATTTCCCGACGCCTTGCAACCCTTTGCTCGGGTGTGAGACGGGCACGAGATACGCGACCGGAGGGTGTCAACGTTGCATTTTCACGTCTTGCTTGAGCCTCGGCCCTACGCCTCTCGTTTGCGGCGCGGAGAGCCGGTGGGTAGCGGTTGGGAATACGAAGCTGTGGTACTTGGCTCACGGCGTTATTCATAGCGGACTGGTACACGCTGCGGTAGTAGGCCTCGGTCGGGAGCTCGGACACAGAGGGGACGCGGATTGACATTTTTGGTCGGTTGATTGAAGAGGATATAATATACCCCCAGATTTTATTTTCATCTGTCGAACGAGCGCGTTTAAACGCACCAAGCCCCCGGATCCTGAATTAATTGAAATCTTGTCGACTACCTGTACATTATTCTTCATTGGCTACTGGCGCCTGAATTATTTCAGATTTCCTCGGCCTACCACGTGTCGGGCGTACGGATCTCCCTGTAGCCTCAATTTTACGGCGGTAGTATTCCTTGGCGTAGTTAGGGTTCTTTTCACAGAACTTTGAACGGCTAGCGGCTTTGGTCTCCGGGTGGCGTTCATTGTAGACCCGATTGTATTCCCTGTATTTTTCCCGGTTCGCCTCCCGGTAAAGGCGGTCGGTTTCACGCTTGCGCTCGCGCTGGGCATCCGTAACTACTCGTACCATGACCTTTTAACTCTTACCCAGACTTTAAAAATTCTGAAATAAAACGCACCTATCTTAAACGTATGTTCTCCTCGGCCGTAAGCATCCTGAGCTTCGCTTTACTAGCGTGGAATTTCTTCCAGTCTGCGGCAGCGGAGCGATCGCGGAGAAACGGCTGCATGTGCTTAAAAAACTCATCATAAACCCACTCCGTCTCACACGACTTCCCGGTTGCTATCCACTCGGCTGCTAGGTCTCTAAACTTTATTTCGTGATCAACGTGGAAGTCTGATCGGCCCCGGAACCCCGAGGCGTTTCGGAAGGCGCAGATCTGATCATTTATCTCCATCCGCAGTGCGTTCAAAAGGGCGGAGCGTCTGCTGTCTGGTAAGGGCTTACCTAGGTAGTAACGTGCCGCGGTCTCCATTGAAAATGTCAAGGGGGGAGCTCCGTCGTACGTGAACATCAGCCCGAAATCACGCGAGTCCCAATTACGAACCACGCCGGAAGCACCGACGGACTTGGGGTGCGCCCCGCAGAGTTCCATGAGCTCACTTTGATTCTCAGCCGGAAAGGCTCCTAGCTCCCGGATCCGCCGTTTGACGTCCTTGATGGTGGTATAGCTCATTCTTTTTAATCTAACCGGTGATTTTATTTTTTGAGTCAAACGCAGCAAAAATGTGACCATAACGGCCGGCCCTACCCATGTCGAGCAAAATGTGACCATAACGGCTGGCCCTACCCTTGTTGAGCAAAAATGTGACCATAACGGCTGGCCCTACCCATATCGAGCAAAATTGAGAGCGGGCGAGGTTGGGCCAAAAATGTGACCATAACGGCCGGCCCTACCCATCCCGAGCAAAAATGTGACCATAACGGCTGGCCCTACCCATATCGAGCAAAATTGAGAGCTCGACACCAGCCGGGTGTTTGTTTTTTCTAGAGTCTATCCGCAGAACTCGGTCGAGCAAAATTGAGAGCTCGACACCAGCCGGGTGTTTGTTTTTTCTAGAGTCTATCCGCAGAACTCGGTCGAGCAAAATTGAGAGCTCGACACAAGCCGGGTGTTTGTTTTTTCTAGAGTCTATCCGCAGAACTCGGTCGAGCAAAATTGAGAGCTCGACACCAGCCGGGTGTCCGACGGCTGCGCCGTCGAACTGCTCCTCGTCGTGAGTCTTCGACTCCCGACTTCGTCGCGCGGCTTCGCCGCCCCGGAAGAGTCTATCCGCAGAACTCAGTCGAGCAAAATTGAGAGCTCGACACCAGCCGGGTGTCCGACGGCTGCGCCGTCGAACTGCTCCTCGTCGCGAGTCTTCGACTCTCGACTTCGTCGCGCGGCTTCGCCGCCCCGGAAGAGTCTATCCGCAGAACTCGGTCGAGCAAAATTGAGAGCTCGACACCAGCCGGGTGTCCGACGGCTGCGCCGTCGAACTGCTCCTCGTCGTGAGTCTTCGACTCCCGACTTCGTCGCGCGGCTTCGCCGCCCCGGAAGAGTCTATCCGCAGAACTCGGTCGAGCAAAAATGTGACCATAACCACCCCGATGAGAGGACAGATGTGTGATCGCTCGAAGCTCGGGTGAGAGCAGAACCAGCCGGCCGACTACGTCGGTCGGCTCACCGGATGGTTGGAGCTTACCCCAGTCCTCGAGGTGATGGCTCCGTTAAACGGCTCCGCCGTTTACCGGAGAGAGAGAGAGTTGAAAAAAAGAGCGGAATGGACACATTTCCGCTCGCGACTGCGTCGCTCACGAAAATGTGACCATACCGCCCTTTTCTCCAACAACGCTATTGTCCGAAAACGTACAGTGTGGGTGTGCCGTGTATGAGATAATGGTACAGGTGCGTTGGCGGCGTGTTTTGACGCGATTCTCGTGTCTTAAAAAACGCGTGTACGATATTAAAATGTCCATTGTACAATACCGGTAAATGTGCTGTGTGTGTGTTTATGTTTGTGTGTGTGTTTGTCTTATGCATGTGTGTGTGTGTGTCTTATGGATGTGTTTGTGTTTATCTGCTTGTGTGTGTGTGTTGGCTTGTATGTGCATCTACTTCTGAATGTGTGTGTATGTGTTTGTGGTGTTCGTTTGTGTACCTATTTTGTATGCTCTCTACGTGTTCTTGTGTATGTGTGTGTGTGTGTGTACGCAAATTTACCTGTGCATTTGCTATGTTAACTAAAAATGTGAATTGTGATGCAGGTTTAAGAATCTGGACTTCAATGGCATTCGTCCCGACTTTGCGCCTACAATTTTGGCGGCTGCAAGAAGAGTATTTGGAGAGCAGTGGCGCACAGAGCCGGAAGAGGGCGAGGCAAAAGGCGGTGCTTATCCAAGCAAGCAAGCTACAGAGCTTGGCAAGCAATTGATGTCGTCGAAGAGTAAGTCTTTCATTGCATTCCTTTCCGGGGATTTGACTGGGCGTGTGACGCCCTCTATAGCCAAGCACGTGGAAAAGGATGACTTAGAGCGTTACCTTAAGCTGCCCCAAGAAACGGACAAAGACATTTGCATGTTGACATGGTGGAAAACACATGCATCTCTGTACCCCGACTTTACTTTAATGGCGCGGCAGTATTTATCTATGCCTGCTACCTCTGTTGCATGCGAGCGTTTGTTCAACAAAGCGGGGCGAATGGATGACGCGTTCAAGAAGAACACCAAGGAAGATAGCCTAGAGGATGTCTTGTTAGTCTCATGTAATTGTTGAATCATGTATGCGCGAGGAATATGGTTGTCACAAGTCTATGTACAACTGTAAGAAATGGTTGTCTTAAACTTGTTTTCATCCATATTTTGTGCATTTAATGTTCATTTGGTGGACTCGCACTGGCCATGCGATAAACCATTTGGCATTACTTGTCACATCATATGTGAAAAATGGTACTGCATCGGAATCTGTTTCCCTGTGATGGCAAGTGTCTTTTTTGAGCCGGAGGGCTATAAACTCACATACGTTGCTTGTGGCACTTGCCGGAGGGACCAAAAGCTTTGCCAAATTGTATGGGATAAACTGTAAAGTACTAGATATGTGTGCAGCGGGCAAAAAGTATGGGAAGTGAATTGTACGTATCTACTGTATGGGATCCAAGCATGAGCAGGCGCATAGAACTAGTAGAGATGTAAAACTTTAATTTACAATACAAATTCCCCCCAAAATGCGCAATTTGTATCAATTTGCATGAGTACTTCGAGTACTTGTTGGAATCGCGAACCCAACGAATCCAAAAATTTAGAAGTACTCATGTACTCGGTTCCGGAACCAAAAACACAGGTACTCGCTGGATTTGAACCCTAGAATCACAAGTAATCGCTGGATCCGAACCCTAGAATCACAGGTAATCGATGGATCCGAACCCTAGAATCACAGGTAATCGCGGGATCCGGACCCTAGAATCACATGTACTCGCTGGATCCGAACCCTAGAGTTACAGGTAGTAATCGCGGGATCCGGACCCTAGAATCACAAGTAATCGCGGGGTCCGAACCCTAGAATCACAGGTAATCGCGGGGTCCGGATCCCTTTTTTAGAGGTATACACTAGTTCCGGATCCTAACAAATCAAGTACTCATGGATCCGAACCCAACCAAAAAATGGCGGATCCAGTCCCTGATCGTCATGAGCCGCACAGGTACACCACACTCATCCACCATCGCAAGTTTGACCTCCCTACTTACCGCTCGCATTGACCACCTGACAAAATCATCTCCAAAGCACGACTCGACACGTCTCGCATCCTTGCACAACTACACACGCATACTGTCCAATGGCTGTATCATCTCCTCCTCATATACCGCATCAAATCCCCCACTTCCTCTCGCCGCGCCTCCACACACTGCACATTCGCACGCCCATGAACGCACGCTGCCCTCACCCCGCATTGCACACTCCCCGGGGGGGAGTAAAACCCCCGAACTTCCCAGGAGAGGTTGGATTAGGTGGTTAACGGTCTAGCCCTTACTTGCAAGTTCATGTATGGCATAGTTGGGAGGGCCTAGAGACATCAACCGGCGCATACGGTTTTTGGGTGTAAACATGCGCATACGGTACATGTTGTAAACAATTTCAATATCAATTTTTCACTAGTTGTTTGTACCGGGATGTAGCGGCCGGACCAGCACGGATCGGCGAGTCGAGGCGGGACGCCGAGGTGCGGCGAAGCGTTGGAGGGCGTGTGGCGGAGGTGGGGGAGCGGGGCAGAGGTCTAGTAGGAGACTCGACGATGGTCGAGTTGAGGGTGGCGAGTAGGGCTGGTAGAGGGGCCATCGCGTTGGTGATCGTAACGGGCGCCGGCCCGAGGGGGGTGTTGTATATGTGAAACCGCGGGAAAATAGTACTTTGCTAGTACTTTCCCCAGTCTTTATAACCGGTTGTAAAGAAAGAAGTCTACCGCTTTGTACTTGGCTTTTGCAATGGCATATTTTGCATTGCATTGGGTCAAGGTGGTCTTGCAGACAAAATGTTCGAGGTGGGTCACAACACCATGCCAATGAGCACACATGTAAATGCAATTTCAGGGGTAACAAGAGGTAACCAGTGACATGTTACGTACGTAAGAGGTCTATAGTAGTGTCCCCTTCCACAAATTGACAGTACGACACAACGGAACACGAGTTCGGACAATTCTTTTAAAAGGGTGATTGAATTAACGTGCTTAATTCTATAGGTCATATAACGCGAGTGGACACATGTCAGGACAAATTTGGGATCTGAGGTATATTGGGTTGCATTTGAATTGATTTGTCGGGATTTTGTGATCGAGTGAATTTGATACACTCTAATATATAGCTCAATCAATCGGCGTACCTAAACTCCAGCTGCTTGAGCAACGGAGATTTATTGCAAGATGCTCATCGACATATATTTCAAAATGCGTCCCAACGACCTAAGGACGACTTTCATCTTGATATCTATCACTCACCCCTAAACCCTAAGAATTTGAATTTTGTTCCCAAATGAAATTCCTACCCAATCTGGTTGCATGCTAGACCACTGCAATTGGTTTATCTCCTCCCCAGCTGAGTATGCAAGAATGGGATCCAGCCCGGGATCTGCCAATGCAGGCGCATGACATCCCATGGAAGAGAGATCCCATATAAGAGCCTGTATAAACAAAACGGAAGGATCAGAATATTACAGAGACTAGCTGTGAAAAAAATCGTCAGGATGAAAAAAATCGGTAATACACAATATAGTACTCGACACGCCATGGACACGCACCTGTTCGTCATCTCCAGCTGTACATATATGAGATGAAGAATGAGGAGCCCACGCTAATGCATTAACAGGAGCTGTGTGGCGCTGAAGCTCTGCCACAGGCATTGTCGAAAATCTGTACAATGACATGATGAGCCTTCAGCGCTGCTGATACCAAAAAAATTACAGGTGTAGCGAGATCGTGGCATATAACAGTTGAACCGACCTTATGTCGAGCACGACGACTTTAGACGAATCCATGAGAATTGTCGCCATGTAACGAGGATCTTGTTTGTTCCAACCAAGCCGAAGAAGCGGGGTCCCTGGCTGAGGGCTTTCATAAATTATGGTCGATTGGTCCTTATCCCTGCGATATAGAAACACACATTCCAAAAAGTTCAAATACACACCCTAACCCGAACGTTGAAAATGGGAAGTTAAAAAAACTAGTACAAAATTTGAGGCTTGACAAATATACACACGCGCACGCTCGGCATACGTACCTCAGGTCAAACACGCGAACAGACCCGTCCGCAGAAACACTCGCAAAGACGCCCTGTCCACCCCACGCAATATCGTAGACCTCCTTGTCGTGAGCAATAAGCTGCGTATCAACGATTCCTCTCTAGGACAGCACGAGTGACAGTAAGTATCTTCATTTCCCAAACAACACGAAGCAGCATTATCGCCCCATGAGACAGCATACCTCAATGTCCCAAATCGTGCAGGTGGTATCGATAGATGAGGTGCCAAGTTGCTTCGGGTCAGCCTCATTCCAGTCAAATGAAGTCAACGGGGCACAGAACTCGCTATTCTTGTTCTGGGGGCAAACACATGTTCGTTAGAGGTGGCCAAACCGCCTACTCGTGAAGCAACGCGAAGTGGAGGGGCTTAATATGCTCACGTTGTTCAGTAGCTTTTGGAGGGTGACTCCATCTTCGTTTATCTTCCACAATCTTAAATAGTCTCCAGTAGATGCGAGAAGGTCTGGTCGAGAGCAGCTCATGTCGGGAATGAACATCAATTTCGTGGGAGGATATGGATGGCTGAATGTCAGGTCTGGGTTGCTTTCAAATTTGCCGGTGTCCTCATTCACTGCGGGAGTGCCGGGAAAAATGACAATCGTGGCGTGGTGAGTAAGAAACAGAAACAAACCATCGGAGGCAAAAAAGAGAAGAAGGCACCTGTAATTAGGGGCTCACATCGAATTATTTGAACTATGTTCGTAGCTTCCTCCAAGAAGCTACCAACAGCAAGGCGAAACCTCATGTCCTGGCGAAACTGCAGTATTTCAGGGGACAGCAACAAATATATAGTTATAAAAGCACACTGTGAGCAGGATTAACTCTCATGGTTACGGAGATAAGGGCAACGTACACTCCAGTTCATCCCATAAACCGGGTGCGAGGCTTCGTATGTGTATATCTCGCCCCGCTTCTCCAAAACTGCCTTCCCATTGCCTTCGTGCCTGAGACCTACTTCTCCAACATTTTTCGGGCCTTCTGAACGCTCCGCCATTTCCTCTCCCTTACTTCTTTTCGTACCAATTGCAAATAATTATGTTGCTCCACAAACAGGCTTCCACGCAAGGCGTGTAAAACGGATGGTCGCCGCAAATCTAGCCTGCATATGGTTTGACGAATGTCATCACAGGTTGTGAACAGGGTTAGAGGTCAGGTACCTGCAGGACTTGCGCAAAACCATGTTGCATGAAACCACAGTAAGATACCTAAACTATGTGCCCATGCTGTTGGAGGACATTTACTGTACTTGGCTTTGACTTTCGAAGTTCTTGAGATAAGGCGTCACTTCCTATAATTTGAGTACACCACGTTACGAGACGTGTATGGGTCCTTTAAAAAACAGAAAAACGTCAAACTAACGACTAAAATACAACCTAATACAAGCCCCAGCCTTTACATTTCAGTTCGTTACACATTAAACATAAAAATTTCATGGTATACGGAACGATAAGACACGGCTTCACAGTAATCTTCGCATATCAATTTCTTACGATTGAGTGTGCACATGTGTGTGTGTGTGTGCTTGTGTGTGTGTGCTTGTGTGTGTGTGTGTGTGTGTGTGGGTGTGTGTGTGTGTGCTTGTGAGCATCCGTGTCTGGGTTTGTTTGTGGACGTCTGAACTTTCGGGAACAAAGCGAGTGCGTGCGTGCTTTGGGGGGGGGGGGGCGTATGCGCGCGCACGTGTTTGTGCGCGTGTGGGTGTTTGTGTGGGTGGACTGATGTGGAATCGTACATGTTTACATTAAGGTTGGTTGTCGAGGGGGGGAGTACGAATGAGCAAAAGAACAAAGAGGGAGAGGGAGAGGGAGAGGGAGAGGGAGAGGGAGAGGGAGAGGGAGAGGGAGAGGGAGAGGGAGAGGGAGAGGGAGAAGGAAAGAGTAGCTATAAGGTTTTCAATAATCTCACTGGGTTAGCGCACTTTCCGCCAACCATAATACAACACTATCCATTCTTGAGTTTCTCGCACTCCGAGCCCCAAAATTCTTGACATTTCTGCTGAAGGCCGGGAGACTGATAACAACTTCCCCGAGTGGTGCAAAACCTTTCGCTAACTTCTGAAAGGTACACAGCCAAACGTGCCGACGAAGGTTTTACGATCTCGATCCGTACTGTTCATAAACTGCGGTAGGTAAAAATTATAATAATAATAACATCTGCTGATTGAAAACACAACACAGAATGACATGTGGCACAGTACCTGTCGCTCAAGCGCTGTTGCGTTGGTGTATAGCTACTTGTTCAAACAAAGAGTTCACAGCCGTTACGACTTTACTCCATCATAAAAAATAATGCTGATGTTCACCTTCAACGCCAGCTGTCGTCCTTGTGCGTGAGGAGCTTCCTGTAAGGCTGGAAATCTAAATGACCGCCAGCTGCTGCTGCGATGCGGAGCAGTGAAATATCGCTACTACAGGTACCTCTCATAGCAGTGAAATAATATAATACAGGGCCCTTGTCAGATATTACTTGAGTTGAGTTCTTCCGCGATAAAACTGTACCGAACTCAAGCAAAGTGCGCTAATACGGGGTATTCGCGGCAAATTGGAGAGGATTTTGGAGTGGCACGTCAGCATCCCCGCGCCACGTAAGCGCGTACACCCTCGCGTACGCCAAAATTGGAGAGGCTGGCCTCTCCAATTTGGCTCTATATTGGAGAGGCGCGACCAAATTGGAGTGGCGTTATCAACCGGTAATTTCAAACTGGGCTGTCGGATACCCGTCCTGCTGTCACGGCCTTCGCATCCTCCGCGCGATTCAAAAACCGACCCACCACCTCATCCCCCCGGTGCCGCTTGACTATGGCAGGCATAGACGAAGTCCCCGCGACTGAGGGGGCGAAGGCTACCGCAATATCCTCGCTAGAATGGAAGCGCCGTTGGGAGCGGGACGTGGAGTGGATCTCGGCGGATGCCGCGGATATATGCGACTACTGGAAGGCGGACAACCAACACGGGAAGAAGGGCAAGCTGCAAGACAAGCTGGGAAAGGAAAGGGGGCAGTTTCGCCCTGACTCCGGTACGGCGGTCTTGCCCGAGGGGCGGGTGCTGGTCAAGCGCGTCGAGCAGATCGTCCGCGCATGGTCGTGCGGGCGGTACCGTGCCCGGGCGGGCGATGATGACTCAACTGTAACGATTACATACTGACGTAGGCCGGTGCACGACGTGGCGACATATACAGCCAATCCAAAATCCTCTCCAATTTCCCGCGAATACCCCCTAATCGGATGTCGTAAATAGCTTGAGTTGATTTCAGAATGACGTTTTGAACTCATGTGGCCGGTTTTTCGAGGTCGGCACTTGAGTTTGAGGCCCGAACTCAAGTGGCCTCCGCAAACATGAGTTCGGCCCCGGAATAATCCGCGCCAAGAAAAATGCGGGCACATTTCGTGCACGCCATCGCCCTCGCCGCTGGCCCCGCCAAATAAACACCACGGCGGGCCATCTCTCGTGGTTGCCACCTCTCCCGCGCTATGGAGGGAAGGGCTGCGGACCCTAGCCCCGGCGGCCAACCAGGAGGAGCCGCAGTCGTGCGTGCTGATGTTGGCGATGGCGGGGCTAGCGATAAGGCGCCGCCCGCCACTCCCGCCGGGCCTCCACTGGCGGCCTCCCCGGGCCAGACGCCCTCCTCGGGCGTAGGCCCTCGGACCCAACTCCTATTCAACGACGTCGTTGACGTGTCCGGTGGAGCGTCGGAGGGGGGTGAGGACGAAGACATTTGCGGAGATCTCCCCCAAGGCGGCGACGCAGGCGGTGTCCAACAGTTTGCCGCCAAGACGAAGGCCGGCAAGAAGCTTCCGCCCGCCAAGGCCTCCAAGCCTCCGAAACCCAACCAGGCGGGGAAAAATATTGTCCCGCAGTGGAAGGTCGGGGAGTGCCTGGCAGTGTTCGACGCTTGCGTAGCTGCAACGGAGCGGCAGGTGGAGTCGCAAACACTCGATCGCCAAGCTTGGGCGGTCGAGGAGTATCATGCGAAGGTGGACGACGTGACGCGGGTGGGCATGTGGCACAGCGGCAGCCCCACGCCCGATGATAGCAAGCGTATTCGGGTCAATGGAGGAGCTATGCTACAACATTTTGACAGCTTGAAGCGGGAGATTCTGAAAAGGGTAACCCCCTTGTATTTGGAGCTTCTTGATCCTGATGGATGCTTCCCCACGGGCACACGTGCAACACAGAATATTATGGACCATGTAAAGCAGCAGTACTACCTCAAGTTCGGTAGGAAGTCCGAGGGTGAGCCAGAGCAAGCCCCCGCAGAATTCACTGACAAGTTCTTGGCGTGCTGGCAGCGATACGGCCCTCTTGCAGAAAGTTGTATGCAAGCCGCTTGCCTTCTGTGAGTGCCCCCTTCCCCTTGTCCCTTCCCATTCCGCCTCATCAATGTCCCACAACTATACACATTTAGTCATTTCATTGTCCATTATGCTGCTATCGCCCCGCTGATCGCGGAGAGGGCGGTGACACTTCCCGAGCCTCGTCGCGTGAGCGCAGCCGCAAGCGGCTGAGGGAGGGTGGTGCTGATGACGTTTGCGGGATTTCCTTTAGTCAAGCACAGGTTACAGGCACTGAGGACCCGACAGATGGCGAGTTAGCTTCAGCTGCGTCGGCGCTGTCAGGTTTGACGGTAGAGTTAGGTCAGCACCGCATCGTGATGCAGCAGCAGGCGAATGCAGCTGACACCAAAAACAACATTGCGCAAAAACAAATGTTGCTAGCCAACCTCCCCGATTCAGACCCCCGTAAGCAGACCTTGATAGATTTGCTTTACAATGACATTATGCAGCAAGGGAAGTAAGTTGTAATAATGATAACACATCAGCTTCATCTTCCATTGCCTTTCTGTGAAGTGCATTGTATATTGAAAGAACACGTCTTGTTTTGCTTATCATTCGTCCCAAACTGATACACACACACACACACACACACACACACACACACACACACACACACACACACACACACACACACACACACACACACACACACACACACACACACACACACACACACGTAGACACATACACAGTGATAACAAAAAAGATGTCTTTTCATTCATACCACACGGATCACACACACACACACAACACACACACACACACACACACACACACATATATAGTGATAACACACCTGCAACACACTCACTTACACGGGGATCACACACCCAAACACACATTCACTGTGAGTTGAAAGGGCGGCATACAGCTGCGGGCTCTAACCAATCTACCTCACGTGCCTGCCATTTGTAAGCTAGGTGTGAAACAAGTTGATTTCTAAAAACGTCAAAATCTGCATCTACCTCCGCCTCTACGTCATCATATGCCATTGAACCTGTCCGCGCGCGCGCGCACACACACACACACACACACACACACACACACACACACACATGCAGTCGGCAATTCACCCGAACCAACCATCACATCACATCACATCACATCACATCACATCACTCACGCAACACTTACCCACAAACACACCATGACCGTTGGGGGTTTGAGTCATCCCCAGCTGGCGGTCGATTCTCTTTCAGTCGTCTTCGTACTTGCCAATCGTGTCCAGCCCATCATACCGCAGAAGCATGTTATGCAGCACCACACACATCTTGAACACCCGCTCCACGTCCTGCACATCCCTCAGGAGAACGGGGGAATCCACTAAAACGTGTCTTTTTTTAATGATACCGAATACCCTTTCTACGTCTTTCCTAACGGCCTCACGCCGCTCTGCAAAAGCCCTCCGCTTCGGCTCAGATGTGCGCTTGAAACCACAAATGGTTTGCCTCCATTTGTGATAACCCGTATCGCAGAGCACCCAACAGCCTACAGCCTGAAAACTGCTGCCATCCTCCCGCTGCAGGTCGAACGTGTAGTCCGTATACAGGGGGTCATTTCTCACCTGCATGAATAAGCAAACAACAACATCCATAACAAATCTGAACGTGCAGGTGTTGTAGTATGCAATGGGACAGACGGACATGGTACTCACCATTTTCAGATACTTGTCCATAGTCGCCATCGTTTTGTCGTTCCTTGCGCCGTAATGGGCCTGGCTGCAGTTGTATATATACAAGTTGTGGCCCACACATACATTGAAAGCAACCGTTGGGTAACCTTTTTTACCCACATACAAATGCTTGTCCCGGGCTGGCGCACAGCCCAACTCCACATGCACACCATCCATAGATGCAACGCAGCCAGGCAGCCCGCATCTATTGAAGATGGTCTCCATGGCATGCAGCTCCATGAGGGTGTCCGGTGGTTGAACCCAAGCATCATAGTACTCCTTCAAGAACCAGTCTACAAATCTGCGCAAACATGTGGGGGGGAAGCAAAACAGACAAGCACATCGTAAGACACTCCGGCAAAGCACAGTCCACTAAAGCATAAACAAGAACCATAGACATCCCCCATACTTACACGGGGAAGAAATCTTGAATAGTGGTGCGGCCAATGCCGCACATGCCGGCTACTGCGCCAACAGGGCACCCAATGGCCATCAATCGCAGCACCGCCATCAGTTTGAGGCTGAGCGGTGCTGCCGGACGGCCTAGCCCCTGCGGGTTGTCGTTCTCAAAAACCCCGGAGTCCCTCATCCGTCTTAACATGTCGTCAAACATGGGCTTGGGGATCCTAAAGGTCGCGCGGAACACGTCGTAGAGAAAGCTACCGACATCGTTAACGCCGGGGTGTTGGACGTAGTCCGTCCACCAATAGCTCTGCCGGTAGTCCCGCGACCACCTCGTTGCACCGGTGAAACTCTGTCCCCCAAACCACCGTTGCTGCTCTTCATGGGTCCCGTACCGAGGCCTCCGTTTGCGGCCAATGCGGCGGAGGCGGAGGCGACGGCGGCCCACGGACTGACGGCTGTTGGCCTTATGCGAGGCGATGCTTGTTGCGCTGAATAGTAGCGTGGCCGCTGCGAACGCGGCCGCGATCGTGAGGTCCTGCCGTTGTTTCACCATTAAATACAATCGAATAGCGGCGCTAGGGAGGGCACGACGGTGATGGTGGGGAGCGACGGTGTGACGGTGATGGTGGGGAGCGCAGCGGAGTTGTTTGGGGAAAGCACGACGGTGACGGCGGGGAGCGCAATGGAGTTGTTTGGGAGGGCCACGATTTCAAAAAAATTGAAAAAAAGGGACCAAAGTCAACTCATTATCCGATAACGAAATAGCGCGGTACGCCTGACTTCATTTCAGCGGCTCCCGTACACTTGAGTTCCCGGTACTGGCAAACTCAACTCAAGTAATATCTGACAAGGGCGTAAGGATTAGTACTTGTACCTATACCAGTGACGTTCTTTATATATGAACTCGGCGGAGCTGCGCTAATGGTGTAATTTCGAGGAGGACAGAGAAATGTAGCATGCTTTGTGTTCCTTGTCGGGCTTAGTCGGGCTTAGTTTTTTTCTCCTTTCGTCGATCTTCTTTTTGCTTGCTGGTCTCCGCTGCTTTTTCTTGTAATTACTTTTACTTCAGTAGATAGATAGAGATAGAAGGAGATGCAGACGGGGACATTTCGGAGCAGTATGAAATATCGCTAGCTAAGGATTACTACAGATACCTCTCGTAGCAATGAAATAATATATAACAGTGCATGTAACTATCCTACATCGGGCAGGTATTGCACAGCTGTGCAGTACTTTAGGCATGTCCTGTCGACCCCGCCGAACTCCATCCGTGCAACCGTATTTTACGCCGAGCTCTAAGCTACATAACCGTCACTCACTGCGCTCGGTCTGTGAGAGTCCTCTGTGCTTTAGGCGCCACATGCGAGGCTCGATGCGCGCGTGAGTCAAGCCATTCCAAAAACAAATCCGCATGGTTTGGTACATGTTTTGGGGTAAGGGTTGCTACAGGTGGAATATGTGAGCTCTGCCGCCAAGGTCTATTTTACAGGTTGGTAGGCGGCACAGGAACACGTCGGAGCCGGCGCAGCATCGGAGCTTGGCATCTAAGCGGCTCGCACATCGATGTCTGCACTGCACAGTTGTGCAGCGACCGCCGATATTTTTTCGACGGGCTTTTGCACATGTGTGTAGCTATGAACAGGGGGAAAGGAGCTGGTGGCTTGACATGCTGGACTAGTAGGGCAGTTGTGGTGGTGTATGTAATAGTTTACAGAGCTATTTGCCGACTCAGTTTCGCATCTCGCACGCGCATCACAGAAATCACACACATCACATATCACTTCACACCTCGCTAGGCCGCCAACCCTCCTCTAACAGATGGTCACAACGTTGCGACCAAAGCATGGCCTTGGGACATTGCTAGAGCACACAACAAGGCCACAATTGCTACAGACAGTGCGGCCCAAGGTGCCGCAGTAAATGCACGCCTTTCGCTTTGCGGGGTAGACCTTCTTGGCTGTGGTTTTGTTTACGTTCTTCTTCAGGGTTTCAGGCTCACGCTCATGGTTGGGTACAGAGTGGGGAATCGACAGGTCTTGAGTTCCGTATAAGCTAGGGTTGAAAGCTGCAACGTTGGTGATGGCAACAGACCCCCTCGACGTCCTCGATATCTTTTTGCTTTTGTTGCTCTTGTTCCTCGTAGTGAGACGTGATCCATCCGCTTTGGCCATGTCATGTTGGCCATGTTGAATGAGTTGGTCCGCGAGTCGACACTTTCACTCGCGGCGAGATATTTCCTCCTCGGATGAATAGTTGTAGACCAGGTAGGCGTCGGTCTCGATCATGTTGAGAGTGTATAGGAAGAAGCGTAGTAGAGGTTCTTTGCACTTCCACGCATCCGCAATAGATCTAGGGCCTATAGATAGCTTGTTATGTATGTCAACAACATTAAAATGCTGGTTATATATACCATGCTGCTCTGGTAGCTCCATGTCATAGGATGTTCTAACAATCTTGCCGCCTTGGTACTTCACTTTCACTCGCTCCCGCGCAGACAACAGACGGTTTGTCCCACATGTGGCGGCAACCAACCTATGCTTCTTGTCCTTCCATACCGCCGCAATGACTTTCACTTGCTTGCCCACATGTTGCAGGTTAAATGTCTTCTCAATCGCGACGTGGTCAAACCGCATCGGTGCCTAGATGATAAATTGTTGTTGTGGGAAGCCGGCGCTGCCAGTCTTGATGGCGAGGACGCTAAACAAGCCATGATTCATTAGTGCAAGACAGGTACGTACCGAGCCAAACCACGAGTCAGCGATCGCAATTCGACTAGTGTTATGCCATGGCGCTGTGACGCGGAGAGTGCATGCTGTAGTCGCACCATCGATGTCATACCATTTATTGGTTTTCATTTCCTCCTTGCATTGAGCTAGCTCCATATAGACTATTGCACCAACTATGGCGCATGATGTTGTCTTCAGCATCCATCCAATCGGATGGGGCTTGTTCGGCAACCATGACAAGTGTAGGTCTCCACACATGCCCAACCACTCAAACATAGTTTCATCAATTGTCAAGAAAGTTCCCGGGTTGAAGCGCCGTCCCCATAGAGCGTTCAGAACCGATATCCACTCATTTACAGTTTCGGTGTTGGAGCTTGGGGTTGAAACACTAGATGTCCAGTACCTAAAGAATTTTTCCACTGGCTAAATCTCGTCCAACTCATCACCGCGGAGAAGTTAAACGTTGTACCAATCCTTTTCACCTTGGGGAAGCCCTCTTTGTCCCATACGCTCTCTATTTTCACTCCAAGAAAGTTAAACATAGCAACGATAACCCCCAAGAAAATGTAGAGCTCACCAATGGTAAATGATGAGCAATCCTTTATCCCGTTCGAGGCGACATACTCGTTCATGTCCTCTAGGCAGTCCTCCAAGTGCCGCACAGGCAAGAAAGCCAAGAAAAAGGTAAGCAAATTTGTTGTTCCCAATGTCAATTGCAGCCTCAATATCCCGGGTCTTATGGGCTGATGTCCTTCCTCTGTGCGGTTGCATTTAATTTGGGTATCTATGAATTGCCACTCCGATGCCGATTCGGAAGGTGCTGGCACTGGACCATACTCCTCCGGGTCGGCGTCGTTATCCTGGCCGTCAGGACCGTCGTCGAGCAGAGCTTGCCTTAGGATAGCCGCGTTGTGTCTATCCGCCGCCGTCTGCGGGTCGTTGCTCGTCACCTCGCCGATAACCACGAGTCGTTGGCCCTTGATGTTTACTTTCTGCGGAAGCTCGGGGTGTTGCGCGTGAACATCTACCATCGTCCACGCACCATTGCGCCCACCCCGGTTAGCGTCACGCCATCCCCAACCTCTTGCGGATGTGCCCTACGCCATAAGGACTGTGCAGGCCCGGGAAGGGCGTCAAACGCGGCAGAAACGGGCGTCCCTATTAGTAGCGGCATGGCGGCGATGGGCTGCCGACATCTAACGGATCGGTGATATTTGAACCGATGCCGCGCCACCGCCGCCACATATTTGGCCACCCCATTCTAACCAGCGGTAGTAATCTATCTTAAGGGTACTATTCTATATTTTGGGCTTGATTGGGAGAAAGCTCGGTTGTACGAGCTTAGAAAACTAAGGTACTGCACAGCTTTGCATTGTATTGCACAGCTGTGCAGCACCCGTAGTTGGATAGCAGTGACGTTCTTTATGGTATGAATGAACTCGGCAGAGCTTCAAACCCGTCGGGCACCCCGTGACCATATTATCTCGTTCATGTTGCGTGGTTCCCCATGCAAGCCGTCTGGCATGACGGTCGGACGTGCTCGGCCTTGGGCTTCTTGTACAATAACATCTTTATAGAGTCCTCACGTCCGCCGTACGGCTCCCTACACCTACGATACGTGGCCGTGAGTCATTGTCGTCTCAAACACATGTGGTATGGCATTCTCACCCCACGTAGTGAAATACTATGTAGTATTGTTATGTAGTCTAATGCTTGTGCTTCGCGACAGCACTTGCGTTACGAAAATATAATACCATTTTCTGGAATCACGTGTATAATGGCGGGGTCGAGCACGCGCGGGCACGTCAACTATCTATGCGGTTGTATGCTCAAGACGGATAGTGCGGGGTCGCCCGGTAGTTACGAAAGGCTTGGGGTTTGCATGTTCTGGGGAACAAGAACCGAGCTGGTCGCTCGCGAGTGTTGCATTCCAACACTGACGGTGGTGGCTTTGCGATAGCCCTTATTTGGCCACACAGTATAATTGCATATCTCCTTGGTCACCAGGACATGGATCTTGATTGCGCACTGCCTATAATGTTCTATGTGTCATTCCGCTCTCTCCGCGCTCTCCGCTCTCCGTGATATATGGGAGAGCCAGACCGCTCTGACGCGGGGTATGAAGAAGCACCGGCTTAGATGAGACTTTATCATATGGTAGGCTTGCGACCCAAGCTACCCCGTATAATTAAACGCCTATGAGGCTCTAGGCCCTCGTACCGGGCTAACTATGTTCCTTGTGTGCCATAATTGACGCATTATGTAGAAGATATGCTACGGCAAAGAACAATAATTCACACAAAAATAATGATTCCTGTAGGACCACGAGTGTCCGACGTGCTTAGCCGCTTCGGCTTTTATGAGCCTGACTTTGAACTCTTCCCGGTACCCGCACGACAAATTATCATTATGCGCAATAGAAGTCGCTTGAAATTGTACATACTATTTGTACACCACCTCTGGCTCCGCATGTTTGGTGATTAGTTTTCTAATCGACAGAATTCGCTATATAACCTTTGTAATATTTCGAACACGACCTTTGGCTCCACCGATCTTGCTGAACTCTCGGTAAGTACACTGGGACACTGGGTTGTCGTATACCTCCTATCCAACAAGTGAGTTGTCGTATCATGCCCTGCATGATTGCATGGTGTAGTGCATAGAGAACGTGGAGTTTTATGAGTGCAATGGAAGTCAGCAGTACGAATATGTGTTGTACTGCGCACGAGAACGGAGCGGCAGAAAATGCAGGTTTTCTAGGGGCGTAGCACTAGGCTAAAAGGCAACGACATGTGGGTCGGTCGCCATTCTCTCTCGAGTAACACTGACTGGCAATCTTGCCTTCCCCCCTCCCCCCCCCCCCGCCATGTTAAGTGATTGGACTATTTCGAGGTTACTAACGCTTGGAAATTGGCCCCAATTTTTATAGATGTGATAGCGCGAACAACAACGATACCCTTGTCTTGCATGTTTGGCGAGGGATCAATGTACGTCCCCCCTTGGAGGTTGCGTCACCCCGGCGGAACGCCACACCATACAATTCCTTGTAACTACAACCCCTTGAAATCCCCCGGACGACTTAGGACGTGGAGCGTGGGGAGCACGTGCGGAGGTTGAAGAGAAGGGAGACAATACTACGAGTTCGAGCTGGCAGGAGGAGCAGCTATACTTGGAGTTCTTATTTCGAAGTGGTCTATACTGTAGTAGACCCTGAGACTACGAAGACTTTGGGACATTACTTGTCACGGAGATTCCTTCCTTTTCTTTAACCAATGCCCGTGTTCAGACCACCTCGGTCAGTACACTCTGACCCTACCCAACAAGTGAGTTGTCGTATCAGGTTCTGCCTGATTGCATGGTGTACTGCATAGAAAACTACCACCAATCAAAAAGTAAAGATAGGAGGATAAGGTACAAGTACAACCTTTCGTTCGTCGAACTACTTCTATTCCTTTTCGGCGTTTTGGGGGGGATGTGCGACGTGGATTCATGCAACGTCTTTCTGTTAAGTGTGAGTGTGAGCCCACCTATTGGTGGAGTGCAAATGTGATTCCCGAGGAGACGATGAGAAGTTTGACACGATGAGGAGACGATGAGGAGTTTGACGTCTCTCACATCTGTGTTGTGTGCATCAAGAAGCTACCTCGACGACGAGGCGAATATCTGCTCTTCATGACAAACTTCGGTGATGGCGATATTCCACATGTCTTGCACCGACTGAACGAGGTTCATCGAACAACGGCGTTACATGACTTCTTGGAGACGCCCCAATGGCACAAGTTTGCCAAGACTCAGGTGTACATTGACTTCATGCACGCTCACCCAGCGCGGGGGAGTGTACGAGTGTGACAAGTACATTCATGCAATAGTACATCGCAGGACATTGTACAAGTATTAATAGCACTAGCATCCCGTTGCCTAGTGATTATGTACAAGGTAGCTATTTGTCATCCTAGTACTTAGTGTTATGCTATCAGCGGTACTCTATTCCCTATTAGTGGCGGTCGGCCGGCCGTGCCGGTGCCATCGCCGGCCGCCATCTCTCTCCTCTCACTTCTCTAGTCACCACACCCGGCCCCCTTGTGGGGCCGGCAAGACCTCCGTGTAACTATCCGTTCCCAACTCTAACATGTCATGGGTCCTCGGCTGCCTTGAGGGCGGGTGTTAGCACTAGCATCCCGTTGCCTAGTGATTATGTACAAGGTAGCTATTTGTCATCCTTGTACTTAGTGTTATGCTATTAGCGGTACTCTATTCCCTATTAGTGGCGGTCGCCCGGCCGTGCCGATGCCTTCGCCGGCCGCCATCTCTCTCCTCTCACTTCTCTAGTCACCACACCCGGCCCCCTTGTGGGGCCGGCACGACCTCCGTGTAGCTATTCGTTACCAACTCTAACAAGTACTCGTTACTAATTCCAATTCGTGCTTTTCCATCGGTAGGACGTATAACGTGGGTACGTCGCTACTGCAAATTAGCAAGGGTTTTCATGCGTATTGTACGACGAGTACCTTCCGGTACGCACAAGTACGCACAATTAATCTAACTAGCCAAACGACGCGCCAAGCGAGGATTCCAATGCAGAATGTGATTCCCCAGACTGGACGAGACGCGTCGTAAGTCTCTTGATGACGGCTGAGAAGCCCTATAGCACCCAGCACGTAAGCCAAATGAGAGCAAGTGCAAGCTAACGAGGCAAAGACTATATAAGCCTAGTGCAGTAGAGGGAGGTGACAAAACCATTTAACAATCCCCCTTTGTTCAATTACAATATACTGCTAAAGTACAAGCACCGAGACATCTTCACAACTCCTCCCATCTGCACTACCACCTTGCCTTTAAGCAACCATTAAACAGAACATAACATATTTGTGTCTGCAGTTAGCTTTCAGAAGCTCTCTCTCTCTCTCTCTCTCTCTCTCTCTCTCTCTCTCTCTCTCTCTCTCTCTCTCTCTCTCTCTCTCTCTCTCTCTCTCTCTCTCTCTCTCTCTCTCTCTCTCTCTCTCTCTCTCTCTCTCTCTCTCTCTCTCTCCCTCTCTCCCTCTCCCTCTCTCCCTCCCTCCCTCTCTCTCTCTCTCTCCTCTCTCTCTCTCTCTCTCTCTCTCTCTCTCTCTCTCTCTCTCTCTCTCTCTCTCTCTCTCTCTCTCACTCTCTCCCCTCTCTCTCTCTCTCCCTCTCTCCCTCACTCTCTCCCCCCCCTCTCTCTCTCCCCTCTCTCGCTCGCTCTCTCTCTCTCTCTCTCTCTCTCTCTCTCTCTCTCTCTCTCTCTCTCTCTCTCTCTCTCTCTCTCTCTCTCTCTCTCTCTCCCCCCCCCCCCCTCTCTCTCAAACTCACGCACTACCAAGCGTGCGCGTGCCATCGTGATTTCTATGCTTTCCCAAGCATTCATTTACCCCGAGGATTGACACTTTCATCATATCATATGTATGGATTAACTAACAATCGCACATTCGAATTTATATGTAAACAATGTTTTAATTCCTGACAAATGTCACATCCGGACCCAATCCCATCTCATGCATCGCCGCCCACGTCCCCATCACTCGCATATCAACCATTTCATCATCATCCATGGCATGGATCTACCATCCCCCACCTCCCATGCATATCATTCTTGCATTTCCCTTCCAATCGTTTTGTAAGCAACAGTCCAATGCGACCTTCCAATCGTTTTGTAAGCGACAGTTCAATGCGGTTACCGAGAGGGTAACCGGTAACTCCGCGCTACGCACCTCGAGCGCGCGAGCGCGCGCTCTGCAGTGCATACAGGATAGGGTACGCCACGACCTGCTATGACTCGATGATCACTGCATGCATACATAAGCAAGGCAACCGCACTGGTGAACTGCCGCCCGCCTGTGTGCCTGTGTGGCCAGCTTCTTCGTGCTTTTCAGCGTTTCCATCTACCGCATCTGCGACTCACAGGAGTTGTCAAGGTATGTGTAAGATTGGGTGTCAGCACGCTCACTGCGGCTTGACACCTTCCAGCGTAGATCTCAGTTTCTGCGAGGTTATGCACGTCCCAAACGTCGAGGGTAAAGCTTTCGCAAGATTTGGTGTTCTGAAGCTATTAAGCTCACAGAGTAATCCTAGTACCGCAGTCGGGCCTGGTGTTTTGTGTTTATTGGACCGTGCTCTCTGATACTTATGTTGTTTCGTCTCTTGTGATTGTGGATTTTCCCATTGTATGAGCTCCGAGTTATGGCACTTCGACAGAGCCAAGTGTTTCAGCAGTCAAGGGCGATATGTTACACTGCTTTGGCTTAGGGAATTTCCTGCCTGAAGAGTTATGTCTGCTGCGCAGTGGTGTTCTACAGGCAGCCGCGCGTTTCACGCCCACCGGAGCTGCCGTGTCGCTATGTCCCGCTCAGGCTCAGGCTATGACCGCCACATAACAATCTTCAGCCCCGAAGGACGGTTGTTCCAAGTCGAATATGCGTTCAAGGTGGAAGAGCAATGAAATTGTATGAGCTGTGATGTATGAGATGGACCGGTCCATTGAAAGCGGCCATTAGAACTGATAAGCGTTGTCCCTGTTTGGTTTTACAGGCTGCCAAGTCAGCTGGGATCACTAGTATTGCTGTGAGGGGTAAAGACAGCGTATGCATGGTGACGCAGAAGAAGGTGCCAGATAAGCTTTTGGACCCTGGCAGCATCACACACATGTATGACATCACGAAACATGTCGGCATGCTTGTCACCGGTCTTGTGCCCGACGCCAAGTCACTTGTGCAAAAAGTATGTACTCCTCCCACACGGCCCATGCGTTTTCCCTTCTCCTCATGTATTTTTTAAATTTAGTAATTCCTTTGCATTTGCCTGGGAATTTCAGGCAAGGCAGACTGCAGCTGAGTTCCGGTTCAAGTTTGGTTATGAAATTCCGGTTGACTACTTGGCTAAGCGCATGGCGGACCAGGCGCAAGTGTACACTCAGCACGCGTACATGCGCCCGATGGGGGTAGTTAGCATTCTGTGCGCCATTGATGAGGAAAAGGGCCCACTGCTGTATAAAGTGGATCCCGCCGGGTACTACGTCGGCTATAAGGTTCAGACTGCAATCAGCGCTCTCCAGAGCGTTCTGTCTGAGGACTTCAAGGTACGCACGAGTTGAATGTATTTGTGGCAACTAATATGGTCCAGCGTTGTTGTTACTCATTGTCGTGCCATCATTCGTCGCAGGCGTCTGAGGTTGAAGTGGCAGTGGTCCGGACTGGGGATGACACCCGTTTCCGGGTCCTCACGGATCAAGAAGTGGATGAGCATTTGACAGCAATAAGCGAGCGTGACTAAACTGGAGATGGCTCCTTGAGCTGTAACACATCACCGCAGCTTTCTGAATGTGGTGCGCCACATTGTCTGGGCCGTGGCGACAGGTACAGCGGAGGGTGTTCTAGCTCTCCGTCTGGTGCACGCGGTGTGTCTGCTTCTCTTTAAATACGTTTGGGGAGGGAGCAGGTGGAGGTAGTGAGGGTGGGTGCGTTGGGTTGTGATGAGGTGCTATCTGGAGACTTCTGGATGATTCTCGCTGTATGAATGATTGTCTATTCTCTGCATCCGTGAGCAACTTCGGATGCCTTTCTGCCTCACCAACATATCCATGTTTGCTCATCAAAGTCATTCGCCTCACGGTATGTGGAGTAGTCCCGTTTTGCGGCGATGGCGTTTCATTTGAGTACGCCGGTTGCGGAGTTTGACGGTGGTGGTGGGGCTTGTTCTTTTGTGGCGATTTCGGGACAGCGACGCCATTTACGTTGATGGTTACTCGCATGATTATTGCGAACGAGGGTGTTTATAGTACAGCGTTTACATGTGCGTGTGACTTGCGGAAAATAATGCGGCCGAAACTTGAAATGGAGTTGAATCTCAACTCATGAAGCAATGCCGATGGTTGTCTCGGCCCTCACGACGTTCCTCTTGGAGAAGGACGGTCTCGGCGCTGAACCTGTAGTGCTCGGAGTTTCTGGCGGCGGTTGCGAGCAACACCGCCAAAATGCTGAAGATCGCCTCAAGCAACCGCACGTTGGCCCGCGAAGCAGTTATATGCAGTATACAGTGCAAAATCGTGATTTCGGTGGCGCGACTGGAAGTCTCGGGGACGTTCCGCAGCAGAATGGTATCGGGATTTCGTGTTTCCGGCTAACGATGTCTGAGCGATCGCCCACGACCACTCGTGATCGCCCGCGACAGCTCGGGACTCGGGACCTCCGCGTGCCCTTGACAGCTCGTGATGTGTCACGCAAGGCACGCGTTGTCGCGTGACGTGTTCTACGGGTATATTGTAACATTATTCTTATATTGGTAAAATATTGGGGTTTAACGGATAGTTAACGTACCATGTTGAGTCCGCCTAAGGCAACGCGCGGAGACAGAGCGTCACAAGCGCAGTAAATTGTCCGCGGCGGACGCCCACCTGCTCCTCTAGCTGGTAGCAGCCACCTTTTGCCTTTGCGCTCGCCCATTCGGCTCGCGCAACATGCATCGTAGCTCTCGTAGCTGCGCAAGGTGACAGCTTACCCTCGACCGCGTCTACCAGGGCCGAGACTCTTTATTTTGCTCAATATACGATGGCTACAAATAGACAAGTCGACGACGAAATTCGCGACGCGCCGGAATTTGTTACATCAATAGAATTCAAAGAACAGGAGCATCGCTCACTCGCTAACGGTGCCGCAGCATAAGATGAAGAGCGACTTAATAAATATAAGAGCGCACAACAGGCCATTTTGACCTGACATGGTCACCTGTATTTTTTTGGTCATATTAGTAATATAGAGGTTTGAATTACATGGCTAAATTACGAAGTAACCGGCGTTACCTCCGTTACATGCGTTACCTCCGACGCTACATCTCCCTAACGGTTCAAGCCCCCAAGCGCGCACGGACAGTAAAATGTCCGCACCCTATATAACACACAAGCAGCGATTGTGTGTCCACCTTCTGCCTTTTGCGAGAGCTATCGCTCACGCAAACGGCATCGTGGCTCTTGCTAGCCACGCAAGGTGTTGATCACTTGAGTCTCCTGCACGACGCACGAAAACACACTCCTTCAGTCCAAATGGCAGACCGCCTGGTATTGCCTACTGACCTCTACGTTGCGCCCGGTGACGCGCCGGAACAACAGCCAGACCAGCTGCAATTGCTAACACAGATTGTGCAGCAGTTAGCAGCCCATGTCGCAACTCTATCCGTCGCAACCGCGTCAACAAAACCAACTACTTCAGCCATCCCCACAGCCGACTCCGACAGCGCTGCGGGTGGACGACTCGAGCTCGACGCTCTACCAGCTGAGAGTAAAACCACCCCTCTAGAGTACATCGACCCTAGAGAATGGTCAGAGTTCGCGTCCCGTACGTTCGCGGACTGCCTACCCCCATCTGGCACAACAGTCCCGTGCCTGTGGAACCCTCGACACGACGAGGCCGACAAATTTTTTACGGACAACGCGACAATTTCGCCCCGCGACGAGTATCGACACCTGCTCTGCTATGGTGTGTTTACGGCCGCCGTTAACGCGGCACTCGAAACTGCTATGGAAACGCTTCGCTCGGTCACCTCTACCCCCGACGAAACAACCTACGCCTACTCCCTCGTCGACGCAGCGCTACGTACTAATCAAGCAGTGGCCTTAGCGGGGGAAGCGCGACTCACCTACATCATACGCTTCAAGGCCAAGAAGATTCTCAACGGAGAAGAAATAACGCATCGCGGAGCGTCTCGTCTACTCACGGTGCTTCGACACTGTCGCCTCCGACCGTGGAGGCAACGTCGTCGACGGACTCCTGGCAGCCCTGGAGGACAAACGACTCGAAGTCAGCATCACAGCAGCTGCAAAAGCGCAAGCATCTGCCCAGTTCAAGGCCGACAAGCCTAGACCAGAAAAACCGGACAGGCCGAACTATAAGCCGGACAAGCCGGACAAAACCAAGGCCAAGCCAAAGGACCGCACGAGCGGCCACCCCCTCCCCCCTACCGACAAGGCACACAAGAAGACCGAGGCCGGCAAGGACGAATGACGGGGTGACCCGCCGCGCCGATTCCTGCAACCCAGATTCAAACTACATGCGTCATCGCGTGCGGCGAAACTGGCAAGCCTGGAAAGATATCGGCGCGAGCGGACAAGTCTTACGGTGGATCCGGGAGGGCGTTACTATTCCCTTCCTAAACAACCGACCCCCACCCCCGTTCAACCAAGGCACCTCACTGCTGGACGCTACCCCCGAGCAGCTCACCTTTGTCGAGGCCGAGCTCGCGCGCTTCGTGGAGACGGGAGCCTGGAAACGCACCACATGCAGCAAGTACGTATCAAGACTCTTCTTAGTCGCCAAGCCCGGCAACAATCAGTGGTGATTTATCGTCGACCTACGACACCTGAACAACTTCTGCGTCAGAAAGCGACTACGGATGGAGTCTTTGCTAGGCGTTCGTCATCTGACTCGAAAGGGCGACTACATGTTCTCGTTCGACCTAAAAGACGGGTTCTACGCGCTGGGCATCGTGCCAGAGCAGCGCGACTATCTAACCGTAAACGTTCGAGGCCAGCTGTGCCGACTAGCTGGACTCCCGATGGGCTGATCGCTCAGCCCTTACCACTTCTGCGCTTTTACGGACACATTCGTACGACACCTCCGACAACCAGACCCCGGTGGGTTTACGACACAGCACGGGAAGCCTACACAACCCGACAGCGACAGACCGAGCAAGCGCTTCCTCCGACACACGCGGTGGCGCGGAGCCAAAATCTTACCTTATGTGGACGACTTCCTCCTCTTCGTCGCCACTCGTGCTCTCGCTCTCTCGCTCCGGCAGCGCGTCGACCGCCTCCTCACCAGCCTCGGCCTTCTCCGCCACCCCTCCAAGGGTTTTTGGGAGCCGACGCAATACGGCCACCACCTGGGCATCGACATCGACACAGCTACAAGTTACTTCTTCGCCCCGGTGGAAAAGCTACAAAATCTCGCAAGACAAGCTCGTCACCTACTGCAACGTGCAACCCGAAACTGCAGATGGCTACATGTCAAGGAACTACAGTCATTCGCGGGTCAGGCGCAGTACCTTTTTCTTGCGATTCCAGCGGCAAGATTCTTCCTCCGCGAACTGCACTCCGTACTAGGCGACAAGTGGGGAGGCCGCGTCCGCCTCTCTCCGCAGCTCAGTCGAGATCTACAGTGGTGGACACAAGTACCCAGCCACGCCAACGGCAAGAACATACACCGCCCGGTCGAGTCAGCCTACATCCACTGCGACAGTTCGGGGTATGGTTGGGGGGAAGTCCTGAACGGCAGACTCGAAGCGCGCGGCTTCTGGGGAATACATGACGAAAAGCAGCACATTACCTGGAAAGAACTGAAGGCCGTCCGTCTGGCCGTCCTCAGCTTCTTGCCACACCTGGCTGGCCGCAACGTCCTCCTCCACGAAGACAACCAGGCGGTCTGCCACGTCCTGACCGGCCTGACGTCCCGCTCCCCGGAGATGATGACCGAATTACGCCGGTTGTGGTACCTGTTGGACACCAACAACATCCACATCAGGCCCAGATACATCCGTTCTGCGGCAAACACGTGGGCAGACAAGCTCAGCCGACACCTCGACAGCGACGACTGGCAACTCGACCCCGCTGTGTTCCACGAAATGGACACACACTTCGGCCCGCACACAATCGACCGGTTTGCGTCGGCTCTCAACACGCTAGTGCCCCGCTACAACGCGAACTGGCTAGACCCATCGTGCGAAGCCGTGGACGCCCTTCACCTCGCCGATGCGAATTGGAAGGCAGAAAACAACTGGTGCAACCCGCCATGGCCCATGCTACCCGACCTCGCCCAAAAACTGCAGCAGAGCGGTGCAGCAGCCACGGTGGTCGCCCCCCGGTGGCAAGGGAAAGCGTGGCATCATGCCCTTACCGAATTGGCGTGCCACGAGACGGTCCTTCCGGCCCGACCTCACTTGTTCCGTCCCGGGCGGCGGCACGGACGCGGTACAGTCGGCAAGCCTCATTGGCCCGTCACTGTATTCCGGATTCCCTCCCGGCCTGGTTGTACCTCCGCCGGGGCGCTGTCAGTGCTACCCTGACCTTGTTCAACACACGGCACATTAGACCAGCAGTCCAAGCCTACCCCACCAGACCAGCAAAGGTCCGCTACAAGGTGGAGGTGGCAGGCTGCAACAACCCATGGGCCGCCTCGATGCGCCCCTACATGCAACGCCTACTGGGCACTGACAGCCTTGGAGCAAAAACGCTCGACTTACTGACCGCCGCTTGGGCGAAAAGCACGTCCGACACGTACAACATCGCAATCAAGCCTTACTTCCAGTTCTGCGAGGAGCAAGGCCTACCGCCGCTGGCAGCAACAACTGCTACCATGGCCCGCTACATTGCATGGATCGGAGAACGTGGCACCATTAAGGCTACTAGTCTACAGCCTTACCTTTCAGCCGTAAACGGGTTTTTCAAAGACCACGGCGCAGAACCAGTCGCACAAGGCGATTTGGTCGCCAAGGTCCGGCGGGGTCTCGCAGCGTCCCAAGTTTCCCTCCAGCCCAGCCGCACACGCCTGTACCTCCCAGCCCGGATTCTTGTATCATCGCTACGCTTGGCCAAGGACCTCCGCACACAGCTGACAGACACGTGGACTCAGACTCAAGCAGACCTCATTCTGCTGTTCCGAGCGTGTCTAGCGACGGTGCTACTGGCCGCATTTTTTTGTCGAGGTGGAGCGGGAGTTGAGTGCCGGTCTGGAGACCTGTTGTGTACTCCGACCGGCGGAATCCTCCTATACCACGGAACGAGAAAAGGTCAACGGGGTACTTCCACGGAGCGGAAACTCCTATGTGAACTACCGGCCTCGGCTCACCCGGACATCGCGGAACTACTACAGTACTTCGACGCTGCCCGTACCAGGTTCTCCGCCGGAAAGATACCGGACATACGATGGGCCATTAGTATACGCGAGCCTACGACAAACTGGACTGCGGACACCCTGACAGCTTGGCTACAACGCGTACTTCGTGCAGTACACGAACAACCTCCGGACGGTTTCGCGTGGACTTCGCATTCCCTCCGAAAGGGTGCAGCTACTGCTGCGTACAGTATCGGTACCCCAATGCAGAAGATCAAGTTCTTCGGCGGTTGGGCACGAGAGTCGGACGTAGTCCTCGACTACATCGACCCAACAGTGCTCCCGTGCCCGGGAGCTTGGCAACTCTTTGGGTGGATGACCCCTGGCGGGCCCCCACCCAACGTTACACGCCAGTCGGCGACAGATGGCATAAGTGAGCCCCAACACAGCTTGAATGGTCATATTAGTAATATAGAGGTTTGAATTACATGGCTAAATTACGAAGTAACCGGCGTTACCTCCGTTACATGCGTTACCTCCGACGCTACATCTCCCTAACGGTTCAAGCGCCCAAGCGCGCACGGACAGTAAAATGTCCGCACCCTATATAACACACCATCAGCGATTGTGTGTCCACCTTCTGCCTTTTGCGAGAGCTATCGCTCACGCAAACCCACCCACCCGATTCCCTCTCACATTGCGTGTAGGGTGGCCCAAGGGCCACCAAATCCAAATTCTGTAACTGATCCACATCTTTGGCATAAGTGAGCCCCAACACAGCTTAAACAGGTGTTAAGAGCGTGGTACGGGTCATGGTTTTTCCCTATCACGTGCGACTTTCATACTGTTTCTAACTGCATACGAGGGCGTGATACGATGTACATCAGTAATAAACCGCACAAAATCTAATTAAGTCAAGTGTCTTTCTCATATTTTGATCTACTGTGACCCACGCAGAGCGCCTCGTTCGAGAAAATGCAATAAGGCTGTAGGTTTCGTCAGCCGTTTGGTTGACTACGGTCCGCGCACACAACGCTACCTTGTCGCCATGGCGGCGCCCCATCCACCTCAGTGGATAGCCTTACGGAAGAATATGAGGAAATCCGTGGCTAGGGCTGTGCCTCAGGCTCGATACTTTGTGACAATGGACTGGGCGAGTGAGAAGTTGGCAGAGGATTTGGTAAAGTACGTGGACGCTTTTAACGACTACCCCGTCGAGGCAGCGGAGCGCGAACCATGGAACAAGTCATACGGGCCGAGTGAGTGGAAAAATAAGAAGACGAAAAAGTTTGGTGGGGACGTAACAACACGGGTGAGGATCTGGCAATTCAATTTGATCAGGTGAGCTCCCTATGCGAGTCGTGTTACTGGTCACAACATATTATGCAACTTGTAGTATATTTTCCCGCCGTCCGCCCGTTCGATCTTGACATGCACGACGTCACTCCCCCCCGCCTACGACTTGTGGTTATTATTTGTATAATTATTCTTTCGTGAATTTCTGACTAAGCAACAAAACCGTTGTTATCGTGGGATTGTCAGGGAGGTCGGAAAGGTCGCGAACTTCCAAGATCTGTCACACGGGAAAAAAGTGGGGTTCAAGAACATCGTGTAAGTTTTCCCGCCCATTTTGTTTATGCCATGTACAATAGCAATGTATGCAGCAGCTGAACATCAGCTGACACATCGGCTATGTGCTGATATTTGCAGGTTTTTGCCTTACCCTGAGGAATGCCCGAAGGATAAGAGGGGGGCTATAGCGATGATGCTCCCGCCTGTGACGCTGGAGCTCCACGAAACAACGTACGTTCCGTCTAGTTCGACGGACTACAGGTTGTCGGCGATTTTCTCGACCGCCACCGTAATGGCGGTCAAGAACGCCCCGCTGGTCTACGCGGCGAACAACCAGCCGATGCCCTCGGAGGAGACGTGACACTATGGTGGTCGGTGGGCGCTGCTTCCACCTTACTCGGACTGGGAGGTAAGAGTCACCCCCGTCCTTTGTATACCGACCGTTATAGACGCTACCTGCTAATGGGACGAGGTAAGACGAGTAGAGGCACCTTGTTGCCGAGTTAGTGCCTTTTACAGTTTATTAATTTGTCAGTCTATTTCATGCATGCATACGTGAAACAGCTCTTGAAAAACCTTGTGCTTCACGAGAAGATGAAGCGTTAATTCCGGAAGCCGATAAGGAGGGCTGTTGCATCTTGGGTAATTCCCGAGGTGCGGTTCCTGCCTGAGCGAGCCGTCTACAAACGTGAGCACCCTAAGCTCACGTACAGCAAAACAGGTCGGTCCCCTCAGCATTTAGGGAAACACTTCTTGCTTATGTGTTATGATTGTGATTCATGTTAGTATAATATTATTGTTACCAAAGCTTTGGCCATACAAATGTCTTGAGAACAATACATCTCACCTTTTTATGTGTTTTGATATCTAGGGATTCACGGCGCCCGGGGTGCTGCTGCGCGTGAGGAGCGGGCCCTTGCCCGTAGGCAAAGGGCAAGAGGGACTACGCGGGAAGTGTTGAGTGCCACCTCGGTGGCTTGGAAGGCGGGGGGGTGTAACGCACCAAAGCTGCCGGCTGAGGATGTGGACATCTCCTTCTGCCATTCTCCATGTGAGTTATTAAAGGGAGAGGGTGGCATAGTGATGGGGTCGATGGGGGCACAACCCGCAGAAGAGGCACTGGCGGGCAACGTAGGAAAGGAGCCGCCGCAGATTGATGGAGGCGGGTCATGTCTGGTGGGCGCGACGCATGCTGGGGCAGATAGCGTGCAAAATGTCGCCCCGGCAGGTAATGAGGGGATGCCAATTGGCGTCCCACCATCGCGGGTGCATGCGCAGCGGCGCAATAGCCCCCCCTCATTCTTGACAGCTGGGGCACGGCAGCTGCAAGCTCTAGGGCGGGGAGCGGAGGTAGAGCAATACAAGGCAGCACTTAAACGTTATAGACAGGATCCCAATCGTGCTGCGGCCAACAAGGCTAGGCGACAAGAGGACTTGAAGAGTCGCGGCGCTAGATTAGTAAAACTAGTTATAGATGACCTTACCAAGTGAACATGTAATAAATGAAAAACAATTTTTTTTTTTGTGAATGGACCGCTGATGCATACGGGGCATTGTGACTTTATTTATACATTATATTGCATCGTCTCACTCCTGACCATCATGTTTGTAGTGGATGGACTGTATCTTAATTCTCATGCATATCATTAACTAGCAGTGCGCGATTTGATGTCAGGGGAGGGGCAACATTTCAGGCGTGGCAAAAGCACATGCAGCAAGTGACTAGCTGTAGTAGAGACACAATGTAAATTAACATTTTGCAAAGCAACAAGTGCATGTGTGATATAAATACTCTGTAACACATTTTGACTTAATAGAAATGGACCGCCTGATTTATATGTATGGATACGACATCATCGCCCAGCATCATGTTTGTAGATATGCACCATCATTGTTAATTCAACTATAAAGTAATAGCAATGCTCGACGGTTTGATGAGCATGCAGAGGCACAAACTTTGGTGCTGTAGCATATGCACATGCATTTGAGACCAGATATTTCTTATGCTAAAATATGTGAAGTGTGTAATTTAAAAAGTTTCGAAATAATCAGCGCTCAACGTACTTGCAGTAATACAATCGCCATGTAACTCACAAAGTTGGCAAAAGGTAATAAGCATAGCTATGGTGCGTAGCTAGGTCCTTTTGTCTGGTGTCGGTCTTCTTCATCGTCGCTCTCTGGATCATATGAGTCAATGTCATGGTCCCTCTCCTCGTTGTTTGGTGTCTCGTCCTCGGACAGCCTTGCCCCCTCTGCGAGCAGACCTCGGCGAAGGATTTCATCGAGGTCTGGCGGTAGGATGTCCAAGTACTCTTTGCACCCCTATATCATGGCAGCATTCCTCTCTGCACATGCCTTGCTGCGTCCATCTCTACTAAGTTGACGGGGCGCCCTGTATTTCTGAGGTTGTCCCTTCTCAGCAACTAGATCTTGATAGGTGCGCACTTTGACGAAGACTTGTTCTGCCAAGTTCTCCACATGCCCGTCACTGCGTTTCAGTACGACGTGGCGGGTCTTCTGGTGGATCGCCTCTGCACCTTGGCTGCCGAACTTGTCCAGAGATCCATGCAGCTGAATCAGCTCGTGACAGCGGCACTGCATGATATGCATGTACACTGTCGCATGTTCGGGGCCGCATCGCATCAAGAAAGCCGGCATAAACATCTCTGCGTACTTCTTCACCTCCGCTGCATGGGCGTCACGCGACGGCTGATCGTCCTCGCAGCCACGCCCAATCAGATGATTCCAATACGAGAAGGTGCGCCATCGGTGCTTCGACCATTGGCACACCGCGCTCCCTTGGTCCTCGAACACTTGGTTCATGAGCTCCTCGTGGAAGTCCATCAGGGTCGAGCACATCTCCCATGGCCATGACTCCGCTGACAGAGACGACCCGCCTTTGGACCCTGCGCCTCGCAAGCCAGACTGAGTCCCTGCGTTGAGCTTGACTTTCATCACCTCTTGAGCCCAAACCAGAATCTGTACAAAAACGAAACAGGTCAATATAATTAACTTAATCAGAGAATCATATATACATATATATATAAACAACATTACCGAATTATAGCCAGTTAACTACATGTCATGTCTCACCTCCTCCAATTGCTCTGCATCGATGTTCTGACACACCGTCCACTTGAAAATCTGAGGAACGACGCGCAGTCTGCAATGCAAAATGTCGAAAACATAGTGCAAGATCGGCAGGTCAAGCATGGGCCGAAGCATGGTACCGAAATGCTGATGGTTGACCTTGCTCCTCGCTGCGACGCCGTAGCCCGGGTTTGACCTTCCGTGGTAGGGGCAGCCTGTTGAGCTTCTTGTGGCCATGTCCGATGGACTTGCTGCATCCCGGACAGACGCAAGATGCGCAACCCTCACCGGCAACACATCCGGAGGTGCAAAAATTTTGGTGGTCGGTGCTCTGCCGTGAGGGGGTGTGAGCTAGCTGGATTTGCTCTGCTAGCGTTCTTGGCTCCATGTGGTCCTCGGTCTGTGACCCCACAATCTCATAGCGCTCGGAAGACTTTAAATGCAGAAGAGCTCTTAATACCTTACAATAGATAAATGGAAAGCTGCTGGAGAACCCATTAAGCCCAAGGATGTTGTTCAAGAACTTCAGTTCGCCTTTCATAAAAAAAACACATTAACAGACATATCAAAATAAAACTTGAAGCGCACAACCAGACAGGTCAGCGTCATGGAGGCATGACTTCCACACCAACTAACATGAAACGTCATGCACTCTTATTAGAAAGTATCGTTTCAGCTGCACGACGGTCGAACAGCAAGACGAATTTTCAGCTAATGTTAGAAAACAACTTAATAATGCACATAAAATCGACAGAAAACACACATCAACAGACATATCAATTTAAAACTTGAAGCGCACAACCAGACAGGTCAGCGTCATGGAGGCATGACTTCCACACCAACTAACATGAAACGTCATGCGCTCTAATAAGAAAGTATCGTTTCACTTGCACGACGGTCGAACAGTAGGACGAATTTTCAGCTAATGTTAGAAAGCAACTTAATAATGCACATAAAATCGACAGCAAACACACATTAACAGACATGTCAATTTAAAACTTGAAGCGCACAACCAGACAGGACAGCGTCATGGAGGCATGACTTCCACACCAACTAACATGAAACGTCATGCGCTCTTATTAGAAAGTATCGTTTCAGCTGCACGACGGTCGAACAACAGGACGAATTTTCAGCTAATGTTAGAAAGCAACTTAATAATGCACATAAAATCGACAGCAAACACACATTAACAGACATATCAAAATAAAACTTGAAGCGCTCAACCAGACAGGTCAGCGTCATGGAGGCATGACTTCCACACCAACTAACATGAAACGTCATGCGCTCTAATAAGAAAGTATCGTTTCACTTGCACGACGGTCGAACTGCAGGACGAATTTTCAGCTAATGTTAGAAAACAACTTAATAATGCACATAAAATCGACAGAAAACACACATCAACAGACATATCAAAAAAAAAACTTGAAGCGCTCAACCAGACAGGTCAGCGTCATGGAGGCATGACTTCCACACCAACTAACATGAAACGCCATGCGCTCTAATTAGAAAGTATCGTTTCAGCTGCACGACGGTCGAACTGCAGGACGAATTTTCATCTAATGTTAGAAAACAACTTAATAATGCACATGAAATCGACAGAAAACACACATCAACAGACATATCAAAATAAAACTTGAAGCGCTCAACCAGACAGGTCAGCGTCATGGAGGCATGACTTCCACACCAACTAACATGAAACGTCATGCGCTCTAATTAGAAAGTATCGTTTCAGCTGCACGACGGTCGAACTGTAGGACGAATTTTCAGCCAATGTTAGAAAACAACTTAATAATGCACATAAAATCGACAGAAAACACACATCAACAGACATATCAATTTAAAACTTGAAGCGCACAACCAGACAGGTCAGCGTCATGGAGGCATGACTTCCACACCAACTAACATGAAACGTCATGCGCTCTAATAAGAAAGTATCGTTTCACTTGCACGACGGTCGAACAGTAGGACGAATTTTCAGCTAATGTTAGAAAGCAACTTAATAATGCACATAAAATCGACAGCAAACACACATTAACAGACATGTCAATTTAAAACTTGAAGCGCACAACCAGACAGGACAGCGTCATGGAGGCATGACTTCCACACCAACTAACATGAAACGTCATGCGCTCTTATTAGAAAGTATCGTTTCAGCTGCACGACGGTCGAACAACAGGACGAATTTTCAGCTAATGTTAGAAAGCAACTTAATAATGCACATAAAATCGACAGCAAACACACATTAACAGACATATCAAAATAAAACTTGAAGCGCTCAACCAGACAGGTCAGCGTCATGGAGGCATGACTTCCACACCAACTAACATGAAACGTCATGCGCTCTAATAAGAAAGTATCGTTTCACTTGCACGACGGTCGAACTGCAGGACGAATTTTCAGCTAATGTTAGAAAACAACTTAATAATGCACATAAAATCGACAGAAAACACACATCAACAGACATATCAAAAAAAAAACTTGAAGCGCTCAACCAGACAGGTCAGCGTCATGGAGGCATGACTTCCACACCAACTAACATGAAACGCCATGCGCTCTAATTAGAAAGTATCGTTTCAGCTGCACGACGGTCGAACTGCAGGACGAATTTTCATCTAATGTTAGAAAACAACTTAATAATGCACATGAAATCGACAGAAAACACACATCAACAGACATATCAAAATAAAACTTGAAGCGCTCAACCAGACAGGTCAGCGTCATGGAGGCATGACTTCCACACCAACTAACATGAAACGTCATGCGCTCTAATTAGAAAGTATCGTTTCAGCTGCACGACGGTCGAACTGTAGGACGAATTTTCAGCCAATGTTAGAAAACAACTTAATAATGCACATGAAATCGACAGCAAACACACATTAACAGACATATCAATTTAAAACTTGAAGCGTTCAACCAGACAAGACAGCGTCATGGAGGCATGACTTCCACACCAACTAACATGAAACGTCATGCGCTCTTATTAGAAAGTATCGTTTCAGCTGCACGACGGTCGAACAGCAAGACGAATTTTCAGCTAATGTTAGAAAGCAACTTAATAATGCACATAAAATCGACAGCAAACACACATTAACAGACATATCAAAATAAAACTTGAAGCGCACAACCAGACAAGACAGCGTCATGGAGGCATGACTTCCACACCAACTAACATGAAACGTCATGCGCTCTCATTAGAAAGTATCGTTTCAGCTGCACGACGGTCGAACAGCATGACGAATTTTCAGCTAATGTTAGAAAACAACTTAATAATGCACATGAAATCGACAGCAAACACACATTAACAGACATATCAATTTAAAACTTGAAGCGCTCAACCAGACAGGTCAGCGTCATGGAGGCATGACTTCCACACCAACTAACATGAAACGTCATGCGCTCTTATTAGAAAGTATCGTTTCAGCTGCACGACGGTCGAACAGCATGACGAATTTTCAGCTAATGTTAGAAAACAACTTAATAATGCACATGGAATCGACAGCAAACACACATTAACAGACATATCAATTTAAAACTTGAAGCGCTCAACCAGACAGGTCAGCGTCATGGAGGCATGACTTCCACACCAACTAACATGAAACGTCATGCGCTCTTATTAGAAAGTATCGTTTCAGCTGCACGACGGTCGAACAACAGGACGAATTTTCAGCTAATGTTAGAAAACAACTTAATAATGCACATAAAATCGACAGAAAACACACATTAACAGACATATCAAAATAAAACTTGAAGCGCACAACCAGACATGACAGCGTCATGGAGGCATGACTTCCACACCAACTAACATGAAACGTCATGCGCTCTCATTAGAAAGTATCGTTTCAGCTGCACGACGGTCGAACAGCATGACGAATATTTAGCCAATGTTAGAAAACAACTTAATAATGCACATAAAATCGACAGCAAACACACATTAACAGACATATCAATTTAAAACTTGCAGCGCACAACCAGACAGGTCAGCGTCATGGAGGCATGACTTCCACACCAACTAACATGAAACGTCATGCGCTCTTATTAGAAAGTATCGTTTCAGCTGCACGACGGTCGAACAGTAGGACGAATTTTCAGGTAATGTTAGAAAACAACTTTATAATGCACATAAAATCGACAGCAAACACACATTAACAGACGTATCAAAATAAAACTTGAAGCGCACAACCAGACAGGTCAGCGTCATGGAGGCATGACTTCCACACCAACTAACATGAAACGTCATGCGCTCTAATTAGAAAGTATCGTTTCAGCTGCACGACGGTCGAACAACAAGACGAATTTTCAGCTAATGTTAGAAAACAACTTTATAATGCACGTGAAATCGACAGAAAATACATAGCCAACCCAAAATCACCCAACATACCTCCAACAGTTACTTTGAAAGTGTACTTCACGCCATCCACCTCAAGTCCCTCGTCAAACATCAGCTCCGAAACCACTGCTGCCATTTGCGGTATCTTCTCTTTGATGTCCATGTACTTGTCGTCCCCCATGAAAAACCCCAAAATACAGCCGTTCTCGACGCTTTTGACTCCACACTTATGCAGAATCTCGTCCACATGGGCGTCCGCATCCCCACCAGAGTTATTGTAAATTGTCTTCAAGACGAGGGATGTCCCATGTACTTTGTTCTTCTTGAAGATGCCACATGCGTCCCCGAGAAGCTGAACTTGCACATGGTTGTCGGTCCCATGAATTATAAAGTCCCGTCCGTTCGCAACTAGCCACCGAATGCGCGATGTTAATAGAGCCCTCGCGTCACTCATGGCGGCTTTTGGGATTCCTTGGCCAAGGCCTAGGCATGTCATCGTGTTATGTAGTCGTCTCCTGATAACTGCAAGGGAGGCGAGCTTGGGGAAGCCTGTGCCGTACGCCAGCCTTGCTCTGACCAACCGCAGGTCCTTCTGAACGGAGCTAATGAGGTTCGCCAGCTTTTGGTACTCCCTAGTGCTGAGGCCCGCGCGAATTTACATGTCGACAGCAATTTCATCATAGTGCTTGGCGATGCACTCCACGATATCCTCCTCGATCTTGCAAATGACACGTCCGCTAAGCATCCCCTCCATCTCTAAGTTCTTGACGTGTTTTCTCAAAAACGCGCCGAGGACCTTAGTAGGGTACGCCGCCTTGCCGGGGTCAGCGGACTCCTCTCCACCCCCCTCGCCCGTTGCGTCGAAGTTCAGCCAATCGGGGCCAAACAGCTCGGTAAAGTACTCAGTCAACTTGTTGACGTCCGTGGCAAGCGTCCAGCGACTCGGCTTGTCAGTTGATCCTCCGCCGAGGAACGCGCGACGACGCTTTCAGGGTGTCTTCAGCCGCTTTCAGGTCCTTCGGAGCATCTTCCAACTGTTTGCTAAGGGAGTCGGCCGTTTCCGCCAGCTGCTTAGCCCGGTCCTCGGATGCCTTGGCTGCTTCATTGCTAGCGTCGAGACGCTGCTTATGGACCGCTTGGACCTCCTTCAAATAGCGCCGCTGATTTACGAGCTTCGACATCAAGCTTGTCCGCTCTGTCTTAAGGTCGAGATTCTCTTTCTCTAGGCGCTCTAGCTTCGAGTTCATGGCGACCCCCTCCATGATCACCAGCTGAAGCAATTGCTCCACGCTTAGCTGCGGAGCCGCGGCGGTGATAGCTGGTGGTCGTCCCTCGGGAGGCTGCCGCCCGTTCCAGGCAACCCCCTGGTCGACACGGCTAGAGGTCACGAAGCCGGTAGCAGGCGCTGACGGCATACTTTCGATGGTCCGCGGAGGGTTGGAGGCGTCGTCGACACCGGTAGCATCTATAGCGACGGCAGTTCGAAGTATTTGAATTAACGACTCGAAGTTGTCACTCGACATATTCAAAAAACTACCAACGAACGATTGCAGTTGTATCCGGCCACGTCAACCGCGCTCCGTAGCGCAATTAATCGATCGACTGTTGTTCGACAATTAGCTTTGCTTACCGTCGTGGCCGTCCGGTCTGCGCCTTTTTGCACCCCGTGCTGAATGATTGTTATTGCTGCAGCTGCCATCCATCTTGAGTAGTAACGTCGGCGCGGGGCGATCCAACCTCCTTGCAAGACATATTAGTGAAAAAGTCTTAGATTTCAATTTGAATACGCAAATTTGGCATGAGCTTCATCGATGATTCACAAGTAAGGAGGAATTAACTTTGAGGTTCGGGATGAGGAATACCTGCTGCCGGCGATCGATGAATAAACGGGCGTTCGACTGGCCGCACGCGCTTTCAATGTCAATATGCGCAATGCAGGGTCAGTAGCGGTGTCTATAAATCCAACAGGTCCACCGTACGCGCTGGTCAAGACGCGCGACGACAGCGGATGGCGATCCAACCACCTGAGAACATTTTGATAAAAACATGTTTAATATATATTTATATATAGAAGTTTAGTAAGATCCGCGCATATAATCAGTAAAAAGTAAGGGGTTAAATCTGAACTTCAGGATGGGGACCATTTGCCGCGCGACGATCGATGAAGAGTCGTGCGTTCGACAAGACGCACACGTCTCAGCTAATGACAGAATATGTGCACTTCGAGTTCATTCGCGGTGTGTTTCCCATGTTTCCCATTCGAGTCCGTTCCCCATGGCCACCGGGAAAGGGAGAGCGGCCGGCCATGGGACGCGGCGGGCCGTACGAGTGCGGGTGGTCACGGTAGGGGGGGATGAGATGAGAGGGCGCCTCCGGGATATGGGGGCCGGGGTGGTGAAGGGCATATCCGGCGCGGGGGAAGGGGGGAGGTGGTGGGAGCTGATCAACCCGGATGGCGTGACGCGAGGGGTCGTAGTGCGCATCGGCACGCGCGGGCTCGCGGGGCGCATCGTGGCGGCGCTGTGCGATTGTGGGGTCGCCAACAGGGGCTGCAGCAGGAAAGAGTGTTTCCGCGTCCGGGGTTACGAAACCAGGCTGGGTATGTTCACGCAGGTGCAGGGTGTGGCCGTCGTGGCTGTCCCGGACGGGTTCGAGTGGGGCATCGTGGCGGCGCTGAGCTACAGGGGGGTGCGGATTAGCACCCACAGCAGCAACATCACCCTCGGCCGACTGCGAGTCGAGACGAGCTGTTAAGCTCGCTACTTGCGCAACGAGCAGCGCGAGAGTATCGGGGGGGTGATCGAGGGTGCTCTGGTGAGAGCCTGACTCAGGGGAATCAGCAGGTGAAACATGCGGGTTTTTCTGCGCCATTTCGACAGAGGGAAAAAAAAGAAAGAGCTGAATGAAAAACAGGCAGCGGTAAAAACCGCTAGCCGGACTCGTGCCTAACAGCGGTATGCTAAGAGACGGCCTGATGCCCGCCGACCCCTCGGCCTGTAGCCCCGGGGTGTCTCAGAGCACCTTTTCTGTATCCTCCACCCAGTGTGGGGCACAAGTCGAGGCCAAGGCCAGGACAGGTGGAGCGCTGCGCTGGTGGCTGATGCGCTAGGCTAGGATAAAAATAAAAATAAAAGGTAAGCTACGGCTGGCGTGCGACCTGTGGATGCGTATTCACCCGACAGTGCACCCCCCCGTTCTCCAGCTTGGACCTGTGTGCACCCTGTCCACACACGACGAGTGCGTCGTTGTGGGTGGCTGGCTATCTTCGTCGGGTGGCTGACTTAAGAGGGGTGGTGGCGGGTTTTAAAATCGCAGTTTATACTGGCGATACCGCCGACTACAGGTTGAAAGTACTATGAGTCTAAGGAAACTTGCCTTCTGCGGGAGAGCTGTCGATCGCAGCTCGCCGAACCAGGTTGTCGCGGGTGAGTGACGTGAGGCGGGGGCCCATAACCTATTGAACCATGTAAACACATTTAGTGTGGAAGATAACGTACGCAAACGTAGTTACAGTCACAGTCCCGCAAACGGAACAGTTACAACGACAACCAGCCTAGAGGCGTGGTGTTGGGACAACAGAAGTGGGAGAGCTATAGCCTAGCGACAGCTCTGTACCGAGTCAAACAGTTTATCGGTATGTCCGATCTAGACATGTACTAATCATATCTAGAGTAGCTTACAATAGCTATCTGCAACTAATACGTATGCGGTATTACTTACAAAAGTGTGTAATTCAAAATTTCGACTGTTCGCGCCGGTCAAGACGCGCGACGAGAGCAGATGGCGCCGCTCATTGCGTCCGGTGGGCATCATCGCCGTCATTTCGCGTGTTGATGTCGTTGAAATCATTTACTCTACGCTACTTACTTTGATGATAGTATTAGACCTAATAATGTCAACTAGCTGTAGCGGGCAAGGCTCAGTTGCGTCATTTCGTTTTCTATTTGTAGTCTCGTACAATGTCTATAATGAGAAGCCGCGATGCGTACCCTGCCAGCCTGGCAATACGTGCGTGACATGAATGTCCTTGTCATGAAAATGAAATGGGGTCACATTTGTACTCTTTACAAATCTACGGATGAATATCTATTGAAATATTTTCCGAAATTGTATTGGATGGTCAACGCCCATTTTCTTCTTATGTCGGTATGTACAGGGGGGCTTGTATCCCAGACGGCGCTGTGGGTCGCGAATCTCACACTTTTGATGCCCCTGAAAGCGCAGTGAATGGCCGTTTTCAGCAAGCCTTTACCGAACTAACGGCCACGCTTAGCTCGACCATCATCACTCAACTAGCAGCAACCAAACAAGTGAGCACACAGCTAGCCATTCCCGTCGGCGTAAACGACACGCCGAAGGGTGGAATTGCGGAGCACGATGCCTGTTGCGCCCAGCCGCCGACCGAGCGACCCTCGATCGACCCCACCGTGCGACCCCTGGCCCCATCCCTAGCGACGACGGTATCCCCGGCAGCCTTGCCACATGAGGACTACCACATAGACACATAGCTGTGGGGACCCTACATTGCCCCAAGCCTCGAGCTACCCCCCGACATCTCAACGGCCCACAAATCTGGAAGCTTACTTGTGACACCTACCGCCACCTCTCCGCCCGCCGGCACAACGCCACGCTCGAAGAATACCGCGCCACGGCATGTCACGCCGCCTACGCCGCCTGCGCTAACACGGCGAGCGTATCAGGCCTGGAAGACATTCAGAATTATCCCAAGGACCCACCGAAATTCGCGGCGGTGGTCGTCATCATATGCGTCAAAGCAACCACACCCACATCGCGCTCGAGGAGGCCGCCCGTGTGCGGATATCCCACATCCGACACACCAAGGGCGGAGGGGAGACGAGCGATTTGGATCGCGTTTTCGCGGAACTCGCCTACGAGCGTTTCCTCAAGCCGCGACCGGACGTTGCCTCCTCCGAGTGCGAAAACCTCCACCGAGCGTTCATCGACAAAACCTTCGAGTGTTCACTACTCGCTAGCGCCAAAGCCGTCGCGGGAGCTACCTTCGCGCGCAAGACCCCCGACCGACCCGCCCCCGACCGTCCAACACCGGCTCCGACCCCACGACCCCAACCCAAGCCCAAGCCACCACCGAGAGACAACGCCGACCCCAAAGACACGAAGGCCAAGAACCCGGACAAGAAAGCCTGACGGTGTGACCCGCCGCGCCACGTCCTGCAACGACCGTTCCAACTTCATGCGACATCCCGTGCGGAACAGAGCGTCCGAGTGGAAACGATTAGGCGCGAGTGAGCAAGTTCTAGGCTGGATTCGTCACGGGGTTCGCATACCTTTCATCGGCGGCCGGCGGCCCCCACCTTTCAACATCGGCACCTCCATGTTGGACGCAAAAAAACAGCAGCTCGACTTCATGGACTCCGAGCTTCCCCGATTCCTGCAGTCAGGCGCCTGGGAGCCAGGCCAACGCAGCATATGGGTTTCTAGAATGTTTTTAGTCCCAAAACCGGGCGAAAACAAATGGCGACTAATTATCGACTTGCGCCCCTTGAACAAGTACAGCAAGGACCACAAGCTAACATACGAGAGACTCAAGCACCTCAAGAATCTGACGCGGGCCGGCGACTGGATGGTGTCCTTCGACCTCGCGGACGGCTACTACACACTAGGCATACGGGAGGAGGACATAGACTTCTTCACTATTATCGCGTGGGAACGCTGTACAAACTAGCCGGTCTTCCGATGGGCTGGAAATGCAGCAGTTTTTATTTTTGCCGGCTTACCGAAGTTTTTATCCGGCACTTACGCGAACCACTGCCCAACCCCACCGGACACAGCCCCCGTCTAGCTACACACCAGCAGCTTCACGAGACCTACACCGTCCCGACGCTATCTTTGCAACTCTCGATGGCGGGGTGCCCGATTACTCCCGTACATGGACGACTTCCTATTTTTTTCCGACAGCAGAGACGCAGTGTTACAGCTCCGCGACCGCGTCGCGTGCCTACTCGACCGCCGCGGGCTAGGACGCAACCCCAAGAAAGGCCACTGGGAGCCGACGCAAATCTGCGAGTACCTCGGCCTCAAGATCCACACCACAACCTTTACGTTCCGAGCCCCTGCTTCGAAACTATAGGCCATCGCCACCCTCTCCCGGACCCTCCTACAACGCTCTACACGCGACGCACGGTGGCTACCTGCCCGGCAGCTCGCAGTGCTCGCCGGAAAAGTACAATACATGTACCTCGCCATTCCAGCAGCCTGATTCTACCTCCGCAAACTGCACGACGTCCTCGCTACGCGCACATGTTGGGGAGACCGGGTGCAACTCACCTACCAGTTGAGACGAGACCTGCAATGGTGGACGCAAGTCCCCTCCGCCAACAACGGCCGTTCCATATTCTCCCCATCGAGACCGCCTACCTGCAGTGCGACAACTCATATTACGGCTGGGAAGCAGTATTAAACGAACAGTTGGAAGCACGGGGTTTCTGGTCAACGAGAGACCAGCACCAGCACATCACCTAGAAAGAGTTGAAGGCCGTGCGACTCGCCGTCCTTTCGTTCTTACCCCTCCTGCGCGGCCGAAAACTCCTCATGCACGAGGACAACCAAGCAGTGATGGCAGTACTCAGTCACCTAACTTCGAGGTCCCCGGCTATGATGGACGAGCTTCGAAAACTCTGGGAACTCATCGACACCAACAACATTAGCATCCGCGCGCGATATATTCGCTCTGCGGCCAACGTTTTGGCCGACAAATTGAGCCGCGAAACAGACCGGGACGACTGGAAGCTCAACCCCCGCATCTTCACTTACCTGAACTTCCTGTGGGGTCTCCACTCCATCGACAGGTTTGCCACGCAGGGAAACTCGCAGCTTCCCCGCTACAACGCCCGATGGCGAGACCCCAACTCCGAAGCCGTGGACTGGCTCCATCTACCCGACACCCGCTGGACAGCGGAAACCAACAGGTGCAACCCACCTTGGACACTCCTCCCCGACCTCCTCCAGAAGTTACGCCAATCCGGGGCCGAAGCAACAGTCATCGCGCCCTACTGGCCCGCCAAACAGTGGTACCAACTCCTAAGATAACTTTCTGACGAGCAGATCATGTACTCCCCTCCCGAGATTTATTCTTTCCGGGCAAGCGCGGAGCATACGAGGGCGTCGGACCGCCCGGCTGGAGAGTCACGGCTTTCCACGTACCGCCCCGGCTTGGCTCTACCGAACACGTGGTACACTTCACCCAATACCGACCAACCGGACGTCCACGACCATACCTCTGCCCGCCCGGACATCCGCGGACAACGACCACCAAGCCGCACCCGTGAAATACCGACTCGTCGAACCTGCGGCCTACGCACCGTGGCACGCCTCGATTCGCAACCATGTCGGCACACTCATCGGGACGGACGACTTAGGCGACCTCGTGCTCGATCTACTCACCGGCTCCCTCGCCCTCACCACCTACAACAACTATGGCACTGGTATGTGCCGTTTTACTGTTTTCTGCAAGGAAGAAGGAATCATACCACTCGAGGCGACCGCGGCCGTCATGCTTCGATTTACGGCATGGCTCGCCCGGTCCGGAACCATCGCAGCCAACAGCCTCCAACCCTATTTCTCGGCAATAAACAAGAATTTCGCGACCACCTGAAGGAGCCAGTGGCGTTGGGACCACTTCTAACGGACGCACGTCGAGGACTCGCCATGTAGCAGCAACCCATCACCGCCCCCGACATTCGCGTACCAATCCCTACCCCCATCGTACAACAGATGCTACTCTTCGCCCACCGACACTACCGCGCGCTAACCTAGCAACCGGACAACCTCGTACAGATCAAGACTTTCCGCGCGATGCTCGCAATATGCACTAACTACTGCTATTTTTACCGCGTGGAAACCGGCGTACGTTGCCACATGGACGATATCGCGGTCGACCGAACGGGCGGTAACATACTTTTAATAGTACGAAATCCAAAGGGAGACCAGCGTAGGACCGCGGCCGACAAACCGCTCCTACAACTCCCTATTACTGCCATACCACTGCTAGCGGACCTCCTGGAGGCGTTTACCGTTGGACGCACCAGTTACTGCAACCAACTCGGCACTCGACCCGGACCAACCGCCTTTTGGGCCGTCTCGCCCGATGACCAGCCGCACACGTAGACGGCCGAGACCATCACCGAGTGGATTACTGGATTCGCGAGGCGTGAAACACCATTGGCGCTTCACCCACCACGCAATTCAAGTGGACATCGCATACCCTATACGGAAAGGCGCGGCGTCCGCAGCCGCATGCATCGGCGCACCCCTCACCAAGATCCGCTACATGGGTGGGTTGTCGAAAACCATCGACGACGTCACTGGCAAGTACATCGACCCCACCATGAGCGAAACCCCGGCGGCCTCGCTATTCTTCGGCTGGCTAGTCGTCAAACCCCCGGATTAGTAGCCTATGCAGACCTTCAGTATCTATAGATGGCATAATCTGACTCCCATTCGCTAAATTCTTATATTGGTAAGGTATTGGGGTTTAACGGTTAGTTAACGTACCATGTCGAGTCCGCCTAAGGCAACGCGCGGAGACAAAGCGTCACAAGCAGCGCAGTAAATTGTCCGCGGCGGACGCCCACCTGCTTTAACCTATAAAGCAGCTCCTCTAGCTGGTAGCAGCCACCTTCTGCCTTTGCGCTCGCCCATTCGGCTCGCGCAACCCACCCACCCTTCCCTGATCAAGCGCTGAATAGAAATAACACCTCTGAATAGGTGTTTTAGTGCCTGTTTATCCAAAACGTAAGCAAGCTGTAATCTTTGGCATAATCTGACTCCCGGTCGCTAAACGTATAGAAAACGTACAGGACCACGCGGCACGCGTGCGTTTTCGCTCCGCTGTATGGGACGGGGGGTTGGCTATCTTCAACGGCGGTGTAAACAATTCTCAAAAATTTCTTACAAGAAAAAGCAGTGGAGGCCACAAAAAGCGGTGTAAACAATTCCATTGCACGTACCACATGATTCAGATATATATCTCGACACCAATAATACGTTATGATCAGAGTAGTACATATTATTTACGTCGTCAATATAGCTACCGCGCGCCTGCTGATGCGCTCACCTCTTATCTTTCGCGGATGGTGGCAAAGTTCACCGGGTTCACTACTTGCTCACTCACTTCCTCTCTACACCAGCCCCTACGTCAGGCTGGTAGTCCTGTAACTACGGCATACCTTGCTTCCGTTGTCGAACCTCTATCAATGGCTCGACCCGTCTCTCCCGGCAGCGGCGTCTACAACATCGAGTGATTTTGATGAGCGATGACTCATGAGCCCAACCCGTCAACATTCTGTACCCCTGCTGTACTGTAGTTAGTAATCTTATTGTCGCCGTTATGTTGGCAGTCTGGAAATATTGCGGCCTCAGGCTATCAACTTTATATGGCCGCAGTTATGCGGTCGCTGCCAACCACAGCGGAAGCCCCAGGAGTGTAGCAGCCCTATCTAGTTTATTCATGTCGCAACTCAGCGTGTCTTTCGTGCTTCACCACCAGCGTGTTGGGGGCTATTTCGCGATATGGGCTGTCAGTTGCTGCTCGAAACGGAGACACTGCATATCGTCCGGGTCTCGTTTCCTTACTTCTTCAGTTAGAAGCGATCCCTCAATGTCACACCGTGGACTTGGCGTTGCGGGCTGGGAGGACCGGTGGCGGAGGAGCGCGCGTGACCGTGACTTCTTACGCGAGTTGCGTTCGGCCCGATCGAGAACAGATAGCAAGAGCATCATCCGGCGGCAACGTGAGCATCTTATTCTGACGTTGAAAGCTCTCGGAAACACGGTACCCGTACCTTCCGTCGCCCATCTGTTGTGGAAGTGGACATATCAGACCCGCTTTTGCTTCTAATCTGTATTGCTTCTAATTTTGTCCAATATACAAAGTGAGCTCGTAGTGGTTGTCGGGAGCAATTTGTTTCATCAATATCATTTGGCTGTTGCCGATATTTGTCATTGGATTCCTTAGTGAGTTATTTCCGGGGCGGGTGTATTTCATGTGTTCCACTTTGTGAGATTTCTCTCCCATCAGCACTGCATTTCTTCGCTAAAATCTGTCTGTGATGTGTGTGTTTTCTGTGTGTGTGCATGTGTGTGTGTGTGTGTGTGTGTGTGTGTGTGAAAGGCATTATTATAAGGCACAACTGTGGGCTATCCGTATTTATATATATAGGAAGATCGACATCATCTGCCTTCCTTGGATTACACAGTATCAGCTTGTAAGGCATGGGTAGGGGTATTCCTACAGGGCATCTTATTTTCTATACGCCATTAGCTTTCAAACCGCGTTTTGACAAGCTGCTATAATGATCTGTTTCTGTCGTAGTACCCTCCAAGTAGATACTCGGGAAGTTGCGACGCAAACCGCAAGTCAACCTCCTCGCCAACCGGGTTAGGCCTTGGACGACTGAGCTTTTTGGAGACCAGAGGAGCTCTCCAACATTTGGCAAGAGATGGGGCTCCTGGCGCTTTCCTTGAAGCCACCCGCAACTTATGCATGAGCCCCCAGCTAACAGGGATGGCTGCCTGGGCGTTTGCTGGGGCAGTCACAAGCATGCAAAATTTTCGTGCTGCTGAGGTGATGTGCTCATTTTCTGGCCTTAGCGTCTTTGGCAGTGGAGTTGGCCAAGAGTGCCATCGCTCATGCTTTGTATCTTCTTTATTTCGATGGCTATCCTTTTGTTGTGTTAGACGGCTTTCGTATGGGTGTGTAATCTGCCTAATGTCTCACACAATGTCGCCTGGTGCTCCCTTTTTAAGGCTACTATTCTGCAAGCGAACAGAGAGGGTCTGCTCCACATCGAGTCCGCCGCTGCCGCAGTAACAGCCCTGTTGGACTCCCTGCGGAACACGTCTCCACAGAACGTGCGCATATGAGAAATCGTGTATGACCAGTTGAACGTATGTGTCGCCTATTAGTGACTTTTCAAATGCTTTGCTTGCCTGCGTGGTCGGCGATAGTCAGTTTGACAAGTACTCCTTGTGAGCGTGATACTCCCCCCTCCCCCTGGTCCGCATCCTTGCGCGCCACCCGCTTTGTCTCTTTTCTCTGCGTTGAAGAAGTATCCAGGATGGATTGAATTCATCAGTTGGGCTATACTCTATTTAGGTTGTCAGTGTGGCCTCACGGTTGATTGGGGACCATGATGGAGCGGCCCTCCCATCTAATCAGTCACTGAAGGTAAGTCGCATGGCATGGCTTCAATGAATCCACTCGTTGACGCCTCGTCGTTTCACATCCTCGGCAAACGCATACATGTATATATACATATAAATTGAGTTTAAAAAGTAACGTCATCGCTCTGGAGCAACTGTAGACATGATTATTCGGCATTACTAAACGTTTGTGAAATCGACAAGGATTAACCTGTCCAGAAGCACAGCCCCATACCATCTGACACGGTAAACTCTTTTCACGGGGTCCTGCACAGATCGCTATTACAGCAGCAGGCTGTTTGGGGGACTTCGAGCTGGTAGAAAGCATGTGGGCTGGGCTATCTCCAATTCTCATCCACAGGTAGACATTGCAAGAGGTGGCAGCAGTCACGCCAGCGGTGTATATGAGCACATGTTCATGATTCCATGTTACATGTAAGAATATGCCTGTGTGTTTTGATATTCGTCGCATAGCCAATTCGCATTATTCGCTGCTGCGTGGAACACTGACATCCTTTTATGCTCAGGAGCCGCCCTTCCCGTGCGTGTAGCCTAGCCTTCTTGGCTGCAGCTATGGAGTGCGACTGCGTTGCGGCTCGACGGCGGGGAGTCAGCCAGGTGTGACACGTGAAAGGATAATGGAAGCGGCTGGCCAATATTCAATATTCAATTGTTTTGGTGGGGCCGCTATTCTCTCCTGTGCAGGTGGGAGCGGTGCTATTACGTGACAGCTGCACAAGCAGAGCCCGTCTTCAACTTGTCGCCGATAATTATTTGAGGACGCCTTGCCTTCAGCCTGCGGTAGCAGCCAAGCTCATGGGTCTCTGCAGGAGCGCCGCAGAGGTGGACGACCTTCTGCACTCGGGCCTACTAAATTGTAGCGGTGAAGTTGTGGGGTTGAAACACACATACCATGGAGATGCTCCTGTCACGGCGCAGGGGCCTGAGTTTTACGGGTAACAGCAAGGCACCCTCGTTATTTGTCTTCTGTATTGCCCGCACATCTGCCCAGCTCGGTATCCACGTGTCGCCTGACATGTTACACAGAGAAGGAAAGGACCTGCAACTGCGCCTAGGGTGGGTGCCACCTCCGCTGGACTCGGAAGTTGCAGCTGCTGCGATCACTATTCTACTCCTCCATGGCTCCTCCACAGCGGCATGGCATGTTTTGTGGCGCTCGGTCTCCACATCATCCGGGCCTCAGGTCAGTTCCTTGCGTAACTGCCTGAGTACCGTGGCATTTTTCCGGTATACCCTGACCCTGATGTAAGTAACCGCAGCTCGTTGTTGTCGTTGAACAGGCTTGGCAAGCTATAGCTAAAGCAACTGTCCGCCGAGGGAGTGCCTTGCCTGCTCTGCATGCTGTCCGTGCGGCCTCAGATTATGGAGTGCATATCGCGCAGCGAACGCTACTGAAGCTCTGTGCAAAGTTGGCAGCATCGACAACTTTAACGGTGTGTTGCATTTTTCTACGTCTTTTGATGTGATTGAATCTACTTATCTTGAATACTGTCTTTATGGCATTCTCTCCCACGTCCCATCGTTCGTTCCACCCATCTCTTGTTAATTTGTTTGTTACCCCATGTTTGCTTATCCGTGTGTATGCCCACCTGTCTGTCAGTCTGTATCTACATTCGTATCTGGCTGTTGACATGTTTTTTCTGTTAGACTTCTCAGCGCTTTGATATGTTTAGCTAGGCGCCGGTGTCACGCTTAGGTCTGGGATGCCCAGACCTCGGCATGTTTGGTTTGACAGCAAACAACATTCTTAGTGTGTCTTAATGAGCTTGCACAATACATTAAGTGCACCCTGTACTGCTCATGTACACAGCAGCTCATTTTTTGCAGTATTGGAATCAGCGTTCTCACTTATGAGCGTTCTCCCTTGTAGCTTACACATTGTGAAATCGATTATTTGAGTGTTGTGCTCTCAGTGCTCGATGTCGTTCTGGAACAACTGGCTCCGGCGCAGCCCACGTGCTTGGCGCATCAGGCTGGCAGCTATCGCAGAGTCTGGACAGGGCGGCTCAGTCGAGATTTGCGAGACTTTGCGGCATGTAAGCAAGGCGCAGTTGCAAGTTATTTTTAAAATTTGAGGAATCCACGCGGATATCAAATTTTATAGCGGGGAATTTGAATTCCAGATTCCGCGTGTTGTGATCGTATTGTTTGATGGTCTGAACCTGCTCCATGGTTCATTGCAGGGAGTTCACCATATTCAGGAGCGTCATCAACAAATCAGCCCAGCAAGTAACGCAAAGCAAGTTCAGCAGCTGGTGGCCGCTGCTGTAGCAGCAAGCATGACGCTTCGCGGACAAAGCTGGGACACCAGACTGAACTGCCTACATGCTTGTTTGCATATGGTACAGGTATGAACCATGGCCTCGTTCAGTCCATGTTGCATTTTGTCTTGATGCTGTCCTGTTGATTATTCTAATGTGTCGGATGTGGTGAGCTACAACAGGATCTTGGCCTTTCCGAATTAGCTTTCACAGACTATACCACAAGCATTGCTCTGCGCGCATCTTTGTCCCAGCTGCCCAACTTCAGTGCTTCGCTATCGCAAGGTCCGCAAAATGGCAAGAATTGCAATCCCTACACAAGAAATGTGTGCCCAACGCTGTTAGTGTCCGCCGTTTCCTGAATACGCGCTTGTGACTTCAGGCATTATTCCTCGGCTACTGGAGTGCATGTACATTTACAAGCTGCCGGTGGGGCCTCATACAATTTCGGTTCTGCGTGTCAATATGCAACCACGGGTGCGATATGGATGCACTTAACCCTACACGTTGAATTCATATATATATGTATTATTCTCATATGAGCTTGGATTTGCCGTGCTTGTGCTGGTTTGTCTATGCTGGATCATTAGTCAATTCTGATATGATGCACGTGCGGCTCTTTCGTGCTGTTTCTCCACATGTGTTGCAGGGGTCAGAGTGCCAGCATATTTCGTTTGACTTCCAGCGTGTGACTCAGAAGCGCGAATTTCCAGGGACGGCATGATACGTCCTGCCTCTTGCAGCGGCGGACATCAGTAGACGAAATTCTTAGATAAATGGCCTCATCTTTGACAAATATTTTCAACAAAATTCTTAGACAAAATTCACGGATAAGTGTAATTAAATAGTCGACAATTGTGAGCAAGGGGACATTGACCTGTATGTCTGTGAGTGCGAAGACTCCTTTGTGCCTGCCATTTAAGTACTGGCAATAGCCGAAGTACGAAGCTAATGATATCCAGGGCGAATGAATGAATACTCGCTGTATTCTCAGCGGGGTTCGGGACCTTGACCTCAAATTCGAAAAAATCTCTGATAAATGTGCAAATGTATATGCTACTTGCTTCTCTACTGGCTAGCACTGAGAATCAGCTCTACGGAATCAGTGACGGGTGAGATCTGAGCCTCGTTGTGTAGACACGTAATGTAATCCCGATTGCGTTGGGCATTTTCGCAGTCTTCGTAGCTGTCTCAATGATGCTTCTTTACAACGGGAGCGTTAGACCTTGTCTTTCGAAGCGACGGTAAAAGCGGTGCCCGCCGTGCTAAATGGAAGCGTATCAAGGGTGCGTTATCATTAGCAATGGCCGCGCACAACTTGAGAGCTGCGAGCACATACATAATATGACGCAGAGTAGTAGAGCGTCTTTGGCACCCGCTCGCGGCCACCCGATGGCGGCCTTGTGCGGGAACGCGCATGCAAAACATCCGGCACCACCTTCGTTCCAATTGGGCTCATTGTCATATTTTCGCCATAGCACAAATGCGGAGGGAAGAGACGTCTTCGATTCGCGCTATCCGCACTACACTTATCCACAAGAGTCTCGACAAGATTTTGCACCTTCGCATGTGAAAAATACAATCATGCGTCGATTTTATTTAAAGGCTCATGAAATCCTAGGCAATGTTTTTAAGTCCAAACCTGATTGCGCCGACAAATACAAGGGGGCGAATTCGAGCAGCGCACGACCGGGCTCGCGTACTTCGGCTTATTGCTCCCGCACCCGTGCGACACGCTCCGTGCCGGTTAGACGAAAAGAGTAACGGACTCAAAACCCCGCAATGAAAATGATTGTGTGACGGTCGGGAAAATATCCATCATGCATATGCACACATACCACTCAACATACTCATACGACGTCACTTTCTCATCGAGCGGCAGTAACGCACCAATGTTAGAACTAGCATTCCATTACCTAGTGCTTATGTACAAGGTAGCTAGTCCTTATATTAGTACTTAGTGTTGAACTAATAGCGGTACTCTATTTCCCCGTTCGTGGCGGTCGGCCGGCCCTGCCGGTGCCTTTGCCGGCCGCCATCTCTCTCTTTTCATTTCTCTTGTCCCCAATGCTGGCCGCCTAGCGGGGCCGGCTAGACATCCCGTGTAACCATAACTTCCAAACTCCAACAGGTTATGGGCCCTCTACAACGTTACCCGGGATACTCACACCTCCGAAATACGGCAGCCCCAAGTAGGAAAAGAGCGTGCAACCTAGGTACTCGATGTGAAGTCAACACCGACGCTAGCCGCCCAAGATCCCGCGAGCCCAGTCCGTGTTACGCGTTTGTGAGTTGTGGGGCCGTGAGGAAGGGGGCGAGTGGGTGGCCCACCAGGCGGCTCCGGGGGCTGAGGTGGTCATCGGCAAATAGGGGCGCCGGTCGATCCCCGAGGAGGACCCGCTTATAGGAATCCGGAAGGCTAGAAGGTATAGAGACATAGTGGTCGATGGGTAGTATTCGATGTATGGGTTGTGTAGGATGTGTATGTGGGTGGAGTGAGGGGGTGAGGTGGTCAGCATGTGCTGGCGCCACACGACCAGGTCAAATGGGACCTGGGTTTGTTTTCTGCGGGCGTCGGGTGTGAACGTCCGGACGCTCGGAGGAGCGCGTGGTGGTGCGCCGAATCCGCGGGGAGGAGAGTTTTGTAATCTATCTTACTCGTAGGGGTGTCGTTGTATTGCGTGTAGTACGCGATGTGGTTGTGAAGCGGGTGGCGGTTATTCCTTCATGTGAAATGAATTCAAGTTTGTGGAAGCTGCGCTTTTGAGTGTGTACCGCGTGATGTGCCTACGGATCCACTAACATGGGTGAGCTAGGCTCGGGCGGGGAGAGGTGATAGGTGCCTGTCGTGCAACGGGCCATGTGATCACCAGTCTATCGCTCATAGGGAGGCCAAGCCTGGAGCGAAGACGGTCGGCGTTGCTCATCCAAGCTACCGACCCATCCCCCTATATTTGTGGGTCTATAGTACTTAAGGAGTACTGTGGTATCTATTATTGTCTTTAGTGACGGTAGGATGCGTTGAAGTACATAATGTATCGATTAAAGCGTGCATATCCTCCGGCACTTTTGAGGCTGGCGTCGCAGACCCACCTTTCCCCCATCCCCTACACTCGTCTGCAACCATCATCATTCGGAGTGGACTTCATGTGTTACAGCTGGTAGTGGAGACCTGGGAAAGTACCAGCAAAGTACAGATTTTCCGTGGGAAGCTAGCTTTCCCTCGGATTTTCTACACATACAAGCCGTATGGGAGATGTCACCGCCGCCCCCACGGGGCGATGACACTCCCCACCAACCCGCTCTCACGCCCCACAACGTACATCGACAACCCCTACTCCGGCGCTACCTCAAGGATCCAAACGCTTCTTCACCTCCTCCTCTCACTAACCGAGCGTTCGTAGCCCTCGCCTTCCCGGTATTGCCTCGATCCGACGAAGTATCGCAACTCCCCGGCCAGCTCCCGGTCAGCAGCTCGCCCCTCTAGGATACACTCAAACAAACACACAAAACTACCAGCTCGCTGCAACGATAGCCCTCTACTCTCGCCCAACCTGCATAACCCCAATAAGCACTACGTGCCCGACTTAAAGCCCCGTCGGAGCACTTGTTGAAAAGCGCACGTCCCCCCAAGTCGAATTTAGCTCCTCACATGCACCGGATCGCGCCTACCCTCAACATGGATCTCACCACCGCCGCCGAAGACCACCCATCCAGATGGACTGCATCGACGAGTCCACACAAGACATCGACGACACCCAGCCAGCGGATGAAGCCCTGGAGCAGATTCAACCTAGCCCCCCTGTGACAACAGATACCCAACCCGCGACCCAACCCCCGCTAGTTGGGCCTCGGAAGCAAGAGTCCCGATCACCACCCCACTAGCTCACCCGTCCCTTAATTCATACCTCTACTTCTCCAACAAAGCGCGCCATCGCAACAGCCCGGTAGTACCCCGGCCGTTCGCCCCCCCATCTCATATGGTTGTTACCATAGAAGTCGGTGGTGACTCCAACGTCCGACCCGGGTGTCCTCAAACTGAAAACGCTAACCGGGCCTATGATCGCGCTCACCAAGCCGGTCGCCACCACCACTACCACCAAAAACATATAGGAGGCTGACAAGCAATTGGATGTCAAGTTGCTACCCGATAACGTCCGAATATGTTTCCGACCCAATCCCCTCGCCCCCAAGACCCCCGACGGACGTCGAAACATCACCCCTTCAGACAACCGGCACTGTACTCATCCGCCTAACCCGCCGACAGACAGCCAAAGAACTACTACACCACCAAAGCCACTCCTTCGACCACATCATGGTACTAACAAACCACGAAGGCAGCATCTATAAAACCTCCATCGAGGGGGGGGGGCAAATTAATCATACCGAAAAAGGGGGCCGCCACATTTCGAGAATGAGCCTTCAACGTCAAGGCCTCAACAACTATCACACCAAGGATCTCCTACTCTCCGCTTAGTAGGCTCATCCATGGGACGACAACCAAGGCCAAGTACATGCAGTCGAGAAACACTCTACGCCGCGATAAACGAGGCATAGGAAGGAGTACACAGCCACAAATACCTCCCACTCCCCAGCCCATTGGTCGACCCTCCCCGCGGGTAACTATTATTCATACCTCCTAACAGCGCGACGTTTACAAGCCTCACTAACCTAGCCCGGTCGCTCGACTCGAACTCATCTCTGCGCAGTACGCCCTTTGCCTTATTGACGCCCTAAAAAACACGCTTCTAGCCTCCCCCCTTGGGGGACACAATCGCCCAAGCACTTCACTGTGAGCGGTAAGCCCCCCTTACGCACTACGCTGCCCAACTACACCCCCACGGTCGATCGAAAGTTCTAAAGATGGAGGCTCGACAGTTGTATGGCGGAGCTCTCCAACTTTGTGGACTTTATCCTACCCCTTGACGATCAAATGCCTACCACGGTCACCGACTTGCAGTACTACTTTAGGAGTACTTTGAAAAAGACATCCTACCGTCACTAAAGAAAGTAAAAAGATCCAAAGTACTACTAAAGTACTACTGAACCTCAAAAACGGGGATGGATCGGTAGCTCGAATGAGCAACGCCGATCGTCTTCGCTCTGGGCCTAGCCTCCCATCGAGCGCAAGACTGGTGGACAGGGCCGCTGAACAGCGTGTACCATTCACCTCTCCCCAACCGAGCCTAGCTCAAAATGGTGAGTGGATCCGTAGCGACACCAAACGGTACACACTCAAAGGCGCAGCTTCCAGGGATTTGAATTTTATCCCCCCGACAGCTATCGCGCCATCCACTTCGAAAACCACACATGTACCAATCAAAGTACTGCGGAACCCTCGCGATACGCATCGCTTACAAAACCCTTCTTTCCCAGCGGCCGGCGCGCTCTATCGCGCCCCTCCGAGCGTCCGGACGTCCTTGTCCGCCGTCAACATCCATCAAACCCAGGTCCCATCAGGCCTGGTCGCGTGCCGCCAACACGCGCACTACTCTCAATCTTCGACTCCAAAAGCCACACACACATCAACTACTTATCTTCCACACTCGACATCCTGCTCGACTGCCATGTCTTCAACCCCCACCCCCCCCCCCCACCTACAAGCAGGTGCTTGTGAGGGATCCCCCGCAACACGGCCGCTTCACGGACTTATACCACCCCAGGAACAAACTCGCGGGTCACCCGCTGACCCCGTTCCTCTCAACCTCTCAACTTCCCCACCCCCAACAGATACTGGGCACACCTATGGACCCCCTCCCACTCCGTCGCGGACTCCAAACCCCCCTTGTCCTGTCCATCCCGCGGTCAACTGAAAATCCCGGACAGGCCGACGACTCCTCCACCAGAATGATCGACACGCTCCTCCTTACAGGCCAGTACTCCACCACCCCCCCTCACCTGGCCCGCTTATGGCTCCATGGAGTCTTCATACCGGACCCGTCGCACCCCGACCCGATCACATCCGCTTGCTCGGTGGCCCGTCGCTGGCTCCTCGAATGCGTTAACTCCCTCACCGATCTCCCCAACCGTATCAAAAATATAATCGGAAGGGAACTCATCCACCACACGCGCTGGTCAGCGAACTCCTCTCGCACACACCACCCCACCGCCCCGAAATGCGACGACAACACCCCCCTACCGGTCGAGCTCCATTCGGGCTTCCATGAAGTCTGCCTGGCTATCCCCACCTCCTGTATAACGGTAGGACTCATGCGTACCAGTTAACTTCACACCATCGTGAATTTAATTCGGCCGGTCCAGTGCCCCCCTCTATGACCTCCTCCCCTTCGCTACTGCAAAAACTGAGTCAACAGAAAATTCGCTTCCTCCGCGACGCCTCAGCTCCTGCAGTCTCAGGTCGTCGTGTGAAAATCCGACCCCCCCTGTTCTCCGGTATCACCGGCCAAGAGGTGATCGCCCTCCTACATGACCTCCTCACTTCCGACCTCACAACGGCTCTCACCTCAACCGGATTAGCCCCCTCAACTCACCCACAATGCAGACTAGAAGACCTCCCAGAACAAGCGCAGTTCATCCTTCAGTTTGCGGACGCCATCCAACCGCTGGACACCTCAACCCCGATCGAGGCCGACCCCTCCTAATTCTGGGTAAATATCCTCCACCTGCCCAAGAATCCCATCCATTCACAATCCGGCCCTGTATCCCATCCCATTTTTTCATTTTCACCCCCTGAAACCGTACCCTCTGACAATCACCTTCACACCATCACCATCACACCCCCCCCCCCGTCTCTGGCCTTGTTCCTGGCATATCCTGGGCTGACACATGCCTCACCACAGTCCTTATACAGTCCCGCCACTCTCTCTCCCTCCCAAGCATAAATCCCGACGGCACCATTCCCCCGTCACACTGGCTGCACACCCTCCTGTCCCAAACGGCCACCGAATACCTCACACACAACACCCCCACAACCACCCCCCCCCCCAACACCCCCCCAGCCTCTATCACTACACAACCCTGAAAAAGTTCCCAAATGGCTCATACTTTCGCTCACACCCCTCCAACTCCCCCACCATCACCACCAGCATACAAATTTCCCTCAGCCCTGAAATGTACTGCATCCTCATCTCAACCAACGGCACAATCAATGTCCCACTGACCCACACATACACCCATAGAGGCGCTCGCACTCAATCCTCATGCACCCTCAACACCACTCCCCATCATTACTCCACGTTCGGAAAAGCCCGTCTCGCAGACCCCATTTTCACCACCCCCCCTCTCCACCCCCTCTCACCATCACAAAAAGAAACACCCTACACCGCAACCCCCCCGCCCTTCTCCTCCAATGGTCACGCCACCTCACAGACAACCACATTCCCAGCCAATGGGACCTGGACCCCTCTGACTTCCAAATGCAGGAAGACATTGACCTACCCCTCGACCTCTCCTCCCTCCCAGAAATACAACTTTCCACCACCCCGGCCCCCCCATCCCATACCACATGGCCCCTCCACCAACCCACCGCCTCACAACCCTCCTCCACCTCCTCCTACCACGGCCACCCCCCCCCCTACCCTCCAGCCCCCCCCACGATTCCTCCGACCACTCTCCACCCTTTCCCTCTCCCCACTCTCACAGAAGACTCCTCTGGACCCATGGACTCCTCCACCTCACCACCCCCACCCCCCCCCCCCTCACTCAACCTCCCACCCCCCTCCCCGACCTCCCTAACCCTACTTATACCATCGCCCACCCTCCTACCCGTCCCCTACACCCCACCCCTTCCTCCCCAACACCGCTCTCATCAGCAGCCTCCCCTCCCCGCCCTCGCCCCCCCACGGACCCCTCACTCCGACCCGCACCCCCCACAGGAGTTACCAAGCCCTCTCGTCCCTCCCGCAAGCAACCCTCCCCGTCCCCCCCAACCCGCGCCCCCCCGCACCCCTCCCTCACTCATCATCATGCCCTCCCTTCTCCCCCACCCCTTTCCGACCACAACCCCCCCTTCACCACGAATACCCCCCTTCGCCCTGTTGACCCAGCCCACCTCCCCCTTCCAACCGGCTCTCCTGAAGAAGAAGAACTCGACCTCGACGGCTACTCAGACCAACCGGAGGACGACTCGGAGCCCTCATGCACCCAACCGGCCTACACCGCCTCCCCCTGTGCCAGTCCCCACCACATGTCACCCCCGGCCAAGCAGGCCGACTATCATCATTAGGTCCCCCCAGGACGAACCCGAGGTTAGACCCCACACCCCCCTCCACACTCCCCAACCCGGCATCCGCAGACATACTGTAAACACAGTGACTCGCTTCAATCTCCCGGCCCACTTTAACCCCCGCACCTGCTGCACAACGATGCATAACTTTCTATTCGATTTAAACCTTGAATACGGCCTCCCCACCTCCATCGGCTACCTCGATACCTCTGCCGCCCTCTCCTTCCAATGGGGTCAATACCAGGACCTCTCCAACCTTTCCTGCCTCGCTTCCGCAATAACCAAACTCCACTCGACTCCCGCCGCCTCATACACAGTTATCACCAACAACGAAGTAGATAACCACTTCCACAACTCCCAATACCCCAGTCACTGGACAAACCTCGCCAACCGCGGCTTCCCCCCCCGTCCGGGGATGCCCAACCACTCTCTCCTCGTCCTCACATGGCAAAACTCTCACTTCGGCCTCCTCCACATTACTCACTCCTCCGCTACCTGGATAGACTCCCTACATCACCCCCCCCCCCCACCCGACCTCCTCGCTCGCTCTCTCAACCTCCTCTCTGACTGGAACTCCTCTCCCCCCCCTCCCGTCGGCACCCTCCATTCCCTCAACCCACCTCGCCAAAACGACTCCGACAGAGCATGGTCGTGCGGCACCCACGCCCTCCTCCACACCTACTTCATCGCCACAGCCCCCCCGGACCAACACTACAACCCCCCCTCCTTTGACCCCCGGTCCTCCGTATACTCCCTCCACACTCTCCTCTGGAACCACACCTTCCGCTCCGCCCCCCTCCCACAGGGACGCCACCACCTCCTCACCGCTTTACAACCCCCCACGCCACCCTCTCCCCCTCCACTTCCTCCCCATGCACACCCCCTCCCCTCACCCCCTCTCATCCCCCCTCCCTCCCAACCTCCACCCGTCGAACGCCCCCCCGATAACCCCCCCCGCACCCCCGCCTCCCTCCCCTCCCCCATCCTCCCACACCACACATCCCAGCCATTACACTTCATCAACCTCAACACCCGCGGACTCCACACCTCCATCATGGATGTGGAACACCTCTCCACCTCACACCGTCCGGACATTCTTATCCTCACCGAAACCAACCACGACACCCACAAATCGCGCTGGCGCATAGCCCTCCCCCAATACCACCTCAAAAGCTCCCGCCCCTGCTACTCAACTGTGCCCCTACCCAACGCAGGCGTTCTCTTCGCGGTCCGCAGAGCCTCTTTCCAGTCTGCCACTGTGCTAACTCCGCCCCCCCACCTCATCCCCCATATAGCCGGACTAAAAATCGTTCCCCACTCAGGCACCCCTTACCTCCTTATCGGCACTTATATGCCCCAGCTCTCCACCCCCCAACTGACCCGCCTCTACGCGGAGGTTGCAGCCTGGGGCCTCCGCCTAGCGGACGACCACCCGCACCACCGCACCCTCTGGGGAGGGGACTTCCAATCCACCACCGACACAGGTACAGGACAACCCGCCTTCACCTCCCTACTCAAAACCCACCTCCACCCCCTCCACGACCCCATCCCCACCTTCCCACGAAGCGGAGGCTGCCTTGACCACTGGCTCACCACAGCCCCTTCACCTACCACCCTCCCACCATCCTCTTGCTCGATATTCCCCTCCCCCTCCCACTTCACTGACCACTCTGCAATCCACCTCGTCATCCCCGCCCCTTCCTCCCTCATGGCTCATCCCCCCCTCCCCATACCCACCCCCACACACATCACACAACGCGCAAACTCAACTTTCGACTTCCCCTCACACCCAACCACATTACAACATACCAAACCAGCACCCCCGACCTCATCAACCAAACGGCCGCCCTACACGCAGAAATACTCAACACCTCACACACTTCGGCCTCCCCCGACACCCTCGACACCCTAGCCTCACAATTCACCACACTCCTCTCCCAACACATGAACCACGCAGCCACAGTTTGGCCCCTCCTCCCTGACAAGAAACCCCGACCACCCCAAGCGTCCCTTGACCCTACTTGGTTACCAAAGAAAACACGCATTCACATCCTCAAACTCCGTAAATGCAGTAAAAACTACGGCCCCCTCCCCGTCGCCCAAGCCCTCTTACACACAACTGAATATCTCTCCCCTGACGCCATCAAACAACAGTGCCAAGCACGCATACGCCAGCTCCTTCACGCCACCACAACGGATAAGATAAATACAATAAAAACTCGAGTCAACGCGGCCTACGACTCCTGCCCCAAACTCTCCCACCGCCGATTGAAAATTAAAAGCGGCCTCTTACCACCCGCCGGCTCCGCCTCCACCCTCCACCGCATTACCAAACCCGATAAAACCACCGCATCCTCACCCTCCGCCGTCATTGATGCGGTACACTCTCACTTCGCCACCGAACTCGGCTGCGCCACCCCACGCGAACTACCCACCCCCCCTTGGGAACTCCCCGACAACCCCGACAACTTTACCATCGAACCTCGCGGTGACCCCTCTCTCACCCTTGCCGACATGATTACCCGCGACACTTTCGATAAAACACTCAACTCCCTAGGCACCGGCAAAGCCCCCGGCCCCGACGGTATCCCCAATGAAATAATCAAATTCCTACCACCGGCGACCCGCTCCGCCCTCTTCTCTCTCCTCTCCCTCCTAGCACACAAATCCTACACCCCTCCAGATTGGTGCCACAGCACAACATGCCTCCTACATAAAAAAGGCGACCCCTCCCTCCTTGATAACTACCGCCCTATCGCCCTCATGAACAACCTCCTTAAACTATGGACAGCACTAATCAAAGACGCAGGCTCGAAGTACGCCGAAACCCACGGCATTCTCAGTGACCAACAGGACGGCTTCCGACAACACCGCAGTATCCACGACGCCCTCTCCTCCCTCATTATGACGATGGAGGACGCGAAACTCCACAGCAAAGACATCTACGTCATGTACGCAGATTTCAAAGGCGCCTTCAACGCCGCGGACCACCGTATCATGTTCAAACACATGCGCCAACTCGGTATGCCTCCCACCTTTGTCGACACATGTGAACACCTCTACGGGGTCTCAACAACAGACTATATCACCCCACATGGCCCCACCCCTTCTATAGACATTAATCGCGGAACCCTCCAGGGTGACACCCTCTCCCCCTTTTTATTCACCCTCTTCCTTGAACCCTTTCTTCGCTGGCTCACGGTGGGAAGCCGGGGCTACCGCCCAGGCCCCCCCGCTACTAACGTCGACCCCACAGTACCCACAGCCACATACCCAGGACACGGATTCGCCGACGACCTCAGCCTCGCCACGGGCTCGACCCCCAACATGACCATCCAGCTCAGAAAACTCTCCCTCTTCAGCGCCTACACGGGCATGACCGTCAACATCCGCAAATGCTGCATCACCGGCGCGCTTTGGCGCACAGGCAACGCCCTCACCCTCGCCAACACTACCCTCCTCGCATCCCGCCTGCAAACTCAGTTCATCTCCCTAAACTCCACCCCGGCCCCCATCCCCTCCATTGGCCCCAAGGACACATACCGTGTCCTAGGGGTAGAACTAAACACCTCCCTCAACTTCACCAAACACTGGCAAGAACTCAAACGTAACACTGCATCCCTCATCACCACCCTTTCCACCTCCCCACTAACACAATCCCGCAGAATCAGGGTCATCCGTGGACTCCTCATCGGAAAGCATTTCACCCTCCAGCTCGGCCTCTTCACCGACTCCCAACTCGACACTCTAGAAGGACAAATCTGCCGCGCACTCCGCTCCGCCGTCTCCTCGGTACGTAACCTCCCCCGCACCGCCCTTCACCGCCCTACCTCAGACCTAGGATACGGCCTCCCCTCCCTCAAAGCCCACGCCGCACAACTCACAGTTTGCCACCTACATAAAATCATGAACACCTCAGGCTATAGAGGCCACATGGCCCGCGCACACATCCGCACCCTATCCACCACGTACTCCCACTGGCCCTCGGAATCCATCATGTCAACTTGTTACACCCCACCTACACTCAAGTGCTTAGTCAGAGCTCAACGCGATGCGGGCACCCTATTCCACAACATCCCTCCACTCTCCCTCACCAACCCTATCGCCTCCACAATCCGCGCCCACTTCACCACTCAAGACAACGCCCTCCTCGCCTCACTCCGGGACAAAGCCACACACATCACCGACCCTCACACATATAAACAAGCCTACTGCGATTTCTCTCCCCGCAAAACACACGCCTCCCTCCTACCCCGCCTCACCCCCCTCTGGAAAAGTAACATCACCTCGTGGCCACAAGTCCTCCTCAGAGCCACCTCATCCTCCTTCATCCTCAAATCATGCAAATCCATCACCACACTCACGGGGTCCACCACCCCTCTCTCAGTTCCCATCCGCCTCCTCGCCGCAATCCTCACTGAACCCCTCGATACTATCCACAACCGCCTCCCCATCACAAGCCTCACTACCAACCAAGCATCCCCCCCCACCACTATACACCCCTCATGGATTCCCCTCCTCTCCCCTCACCTCCCCCGCTCACCCCCCACCCTCTCATCCGGCATCTACACCCCCCGCACCACTCACCCCACCCCCACCGCACCCACCACACACTTAGACACAGAATACCTCACCCCCTCAGACCACCACTACCCCCCCTGCGACGTAACACGCATCATTTCCAAACACAAGGACACAGAATACGGCCAAACGCAGTACATGGTTGAATGGGCCCCGGAACACCTCACGGAATGGGACATTCAGTTACAACTCGACGACGGCTTCCGCCTCATCTCCTCCACTCCCACATCGGTAGGCCTCCCCTCCCCCTCCCCCACCGCCTGCTCCATCTGTCATGACCCCCTGCACATAGAACCCTCCTCCACCTGCTGCACATGCCCGCACTTTGCCATACACTCCCAATGCCGCCCAGCTCAGGGACCCGCCACATGGCAGTGCGAGTGGTGTGCTCGCGGCCAACAACACGACCTCACCCTCCTCCACGAAGTGCAGTGGGCCCCATGCCTACAACTCCACGACACCATCAGTGAGACCCCCTCCGGCCCCACCGCCCTCACCGCATTTAACTCAGGCCATGTCCCCTCCACCACACCCATTTTGCCAGAACCCGGACCCCCTCCATGGTCACACCCCCTAATCACATTCAACCATGACCCCATCAACCCCGACCTCGACATGCTCCCTACCGGTAAATTCGCTATCCACGCACACCCATCACTCCACGACACCACCATACTCTGCACTCCCGACGGCCGCGCGGTCACCACCCTTAACGGCCCCCGCGTCCGCCACCTCTACCAACTCTTTCGCCCCGACCTCTCGCAGCTTACGTTCGAAGAGGAGGTCTACCACCTCCTCACCCGCCTAGGTTCCCGCTCAGAAATCCACTCACCCACACCCGCCACCACCACCCGTAATAGATGGGCCACTAGAGAAGACCTACTCACAGCTCTCCGTCACACATTCCGCATCCAGACAGAACTCTACTCCGACCCTCTCAATAAATCCCTTCACTCCCACACCTACCACTCCCTCTACCCCGAAGATATCGTCTTCTCATCTAGCGGCAGCAATGCCCCGCACACCTGGCAAGGCACCAACATAGCCAACCCCGAATACGACCACGAATGCATGAGACGAGCCATGGAACACGCAATCACCAGCGCACACCTCACAGCCCCTCACACACCCAGCGCAACCATCCTCATCCTCCCCCGATGGGAACACACACCCTACCGCCACTCCATATACAGCAACTCTCCATACACCCACCACCTTTACACCCTCCCCAATGACGCAAACACCTTCCTACCCCCCGACCAACACACTGGCAACCCCACCCCTACCCCATTCGGCACACGATGGATGGTCGACATATACCTCGTCGCCAACCCCCTCGCACTCTCCACCCTCCCATCACCCACAGCCATGACCGCACTTCACAACACTCTCGAATCTATCTACGACACTCACCTCCCCAACCCCATCATCACCCCCCCTCCTCCACACGTCTTTGGCACCTACTCACCCCACTCAGCGGGTATATACCACCGCTCCCCACACCCAACTCACCCCCTCACATACCCCCTCCCGGACCGCGTGCATCTAACGTACCCCCCCCACCAGAGGCACCCCTGCTTGGAACTGGCAGGACTTTGTATACACAGACGGCTCGAAAAAAGGCAGCTCGTCCCCCCTCGGAGCAGCAGCTACCCACCCCGCCTCGGACACCAAAATCAAAATCATGGTGACCTCTACCCCTCCCTCACATACAATAAATCGCGCTGAATTAGCTGGCATAGATATAGGCCTCCAACTTGGCCGTACCCACCTCCTCACAGACAGTGCGTGCTCCCTCCGCCTCATACAAGGTTACTTAAACTGCCCTTCCGCTTACCGCCACAACATTCACCGCGACACCCTCTTATCCATCACACACACCCTTAAAACCCGCTGCGACGCGGGCATCCGTACACACCTCGGCAAAATCAAAGCCCACAACCATTCCCGAGGCAACGACCTCGCAGACACCCTCGCCAACCTCGTCGCGGATGGTTACCCACCCGACACTACATACACCACAGGTTCAGAGGTCACGATAGGCCACTGGACATGGCCATACACCCTCATCCCACAAACCCTAGGGGAACCCATACCCTACAGATACACCAACCTCAAAACCGACGCACACACCTACAGCACCAAACACACACACACTCCTCTCTCGAAAACAACCAAACACGGAGCCCTCCTCGCCCGCGCCGCGAAGGACGGCGCCGATTTCTCTTACCACAAAAAACACTCAACCCTCACAAATATCCAGTTCACACACAAACAAGAATTCATGTGGGGCGTCCACAACACCCGCCTACTTACTCACAACCCCTCCCTACGCTGCCCCCTATGTGGACAATTCACTAGCAACGGTCACATGGCCGGTAACTGCCCCTCTATGTCTGGTCTAAGGCATGACCGACACAACAGCGCTCTGCAACTCCTACTCTCCCTACTGGAACGCCACAACGGAGGACGCTGGGAAACCATCACCGCAGACTTCGGTAACAAACCCATAAAATCGTTTGCTTCCCCCACCCCTGCCCACACTCCACTTGACTGCCACCCACCTCACCCCACCCACATGCCCACCCGACTTGTAGCCGCTGACGAAGGTCTCTCGCCTGACTCCCTAACCTCATGCCCCGCCATCCTCCCCCCCGAAATTCTCCCCCCTCCGCTTCGTCCCCTTGCACACAAACCTGACTTCATCCGCATCCTCGAACCCCGATACGTTGGTCACTCCAACGGTCGCCGACGTTACGCATCCATAAAAAAGATTCAGATAGGAGAATGGAAGTACTGCACAGACAACAACCTCTCCCACACAGCCGACCTCATTCGTGCCAAATACACACCCCTTGCTAACGCCATCAGAAACCACTGGCCGGGCACAGTGGTCGACATCCTCCCCATCGTCATGAGCCGCACAGGTACACCGCACTCCTCCACCATCACGAGTCTCACCTCCCTTCTCACAGCCCGCACCGACCCTCCTGATAAACTCGTCTCCAAAGCACGCCTTGACACGTCTCGCATTCTTGCACAACTCCATACACATACTGTCCAATGGCTGCATCACCTCCTACTCATATACCGCATCAAGTCCCGCACGACCTCCCGCCGCGCATCCGCACATCGCCTCCACGCACGACCCTAAATGCACACAACCTTCGCCTCTACTTGCACCCTCCCCGGGGGGGAGTAAAACCCCCCGAACACCCTTGGAGAGGTTGGACTAGGTGGTTAACGGCCTAGCCTTGACTTGTAAGTTCCCTGTATGGCATAGTTGGGAGGGCCCAGAGACAGCAGCCGACGCATCCGGCTTTTGGTGAAAAACCGGCGCATACGGTACATGTTGTAAACAATTTCAATTTCAATTTCAATTTCAATTTCAATTTCAATTTCAATAGGAGTACTTTGGATCTTATTACTGTCTTTAGTGACGGTAGGATGCGTGTGGTAGCAGCCACCTTCTGCCTTTGCGCTCGCCCATTTGGCTCGCGCAACCCACCCACCCTTCCCTGATCAAGCAATAACACCTCTGAATAGGTGTTTTAGTACCTGTTCACTCAAAATGTAAGAAAGCTATGATCTTTGGCATAATCTGAGTCCTAGTCGCGAATAAATAATCATTTTCATATTCCTGCTTTTACTATATATTATATATATTCGCTTGGTGGTTTCCACTTATTGTTACTGTAATAAATCTGTGTTTATGTATGTATGACGATGACGGCGACGACACATGCGACATCACCACGGTGGGACTCCTGCACATCTCACCAGAGCAGACTTCACACCACTGAGCACCCTTTGCATGTAGCGTTTCATGCGGTATGATACACTGAACCGATATTGAAGGAAAGCGCCAACAAAATTTTCTCTGATTTCGTCGCGCTTCGCTCGTGGTGGGAGGCGCCAGCCGCGGGGGGGAGGGGGGCGGGTGTTTCGCCGAAGCACGGCTGGACACAAGTTGGACAACTCTTGGACCGACTGAATACTGTTACGATAAGCTGAGAGTCAGCGGTGTGCGTGGTGGCCTCCTGTGGGGGGTCAAGGTACCGCAGTTGCAGATAAGGGAGCGCCTGCGCCTGCCGGGGCCCTTGGAGCCCGGCGGGCGCGGGGGCGGGCGCGTTTACCAGGATGCCCAAGGCGTTTAATCAGAAGGCGACGCTGGAGCTTTTTGAGGCGGTAGAGAAGCAGCACAACGAGAGCGTCGTTCGCGCGCTGAACATGGGGGGGGATCCTAACGGTGTTGACGAGGTGTCTCGCCGCTATGGGATTACACCGGTGCACGCGGCTTGCGAGCCAAGTGGGGCGAAGACGGATATTATGCGTTTGCTAGTTACATACGGCGGCGACGTCAACAGGCCCACGGAGTTCAGTAGAACGCCTATGAGCTACGCCGTCCAGAAGAACAATCGTAATATGGTAAAGCTCTTGCACGACGGATGCAAGGTGGACATCAATGTCCAATTCATCAAGGTAGGCTTCCAGTACTAACATGTTTATATTATTATTCTTTACCCTTCTTCGATTGGCATCCCAAATTCACGTACTTGAAATGTTGGTTGTTAACCTGACTTGATATCCAGCTATCCAAGTTATAGGTTATTAAATATGGACAGTTTCTGGACGCCGGTTGGATAAGTGGTTCTCGTGGCCGCGGCCCATGTGTTCGAACCTCCGAACACCCACTCCGGGCCACGCGACGCGCAAGCATCCCACCGACAAACCTTGTTTGTGTGTTTTTGGAGCCCATATTTTCCTGCAGTGGTTGTGTAGTATTAACGTGCGAAAGGGAGTCGCCCTGTGACGCGCTTGCCTGAATCGCGGGTTTGGCGGGCGTTTGACATGTGGCGACTCACATGCGGTGTACGTCCCGGCCCGAGTTGCCTGTATCGCAGCACCGCCCAGCGTTTTAACACAGCTCAGGCATCCTCTCCCCTTTTCCGAACTAGGTCGATATATCGTATGTGTCCGTTTGTGTAAACTGTTATATCTCTCGAAGCACTCTTCCCAGTCATTCCCCCGTAGCCGCCATGTCTCGAGTACCTTCTGAGTACCACTTAGGCAGTCTCCACGTCCCAGTTACACTTTCCACACCTATTGGCACGAGCGTGCCTACTTTACTGACATGGCTGCCCTCTTGCTTCTCTGATCCTTGTCTTACCTATTTATTGGATCCTCAAGTGTTATGCTTGAAGACGAGTGCTGCCCGCGTTGTTGCTGTACTGTCTAGCTTCCGGCTGTGACAAGTTCTGAACCGGACTACCTCTGCTTTTGATCTAACGTCAGGGAGAGGATTGCACGGCGCTCATTCTGGCTGCCAAACTGGGCCATTCAGAGTGTGTGAAGCTCTGCTTGAAATGGGGGGCGGACCTAAAGGTTAAGGACGCGCACGGGAAGACGGCGTATGAGTACGCGAAAGAGGGTGGGTTCGACAAGTGTGCAAAAATGATAAAGGAGGCGGAAGAGCGTGCTGCTACAGCTGCTTGAGGTGCTAGCAGCTGATTTTACGTCTAGCTATTGTGTTATAATTCTTCTCCCTTTGTAGATATGAAGCATTGCATAATGGCCATCCTCGCAGGCACCTGCGGGTGTGCCTGAAGTCCCACACCGCTAGACAGTCACGGTGTGTGTGTGTGTGTGTGTGTGTGAGTGTGTGTGGAAGGGGGGGGGGTACTGCATGTGCCGTGTCTGTGTATGTATGCATGTGTGTGTGCATATATATGTCCGTACGTGTGCGGTGTGTGTGTGTTGCCAGAGGGAGGGGTTGAAGGGGGCGCAATTAGATATCGACAGGACTGTGATTGACGCTGGGCGCTCTACTCTGCGACTAGGCAAGTCTTCCTAACTTCAAGGAAGGGAGAGACATCAGTTAAGGTTTCAGAGTTGGGGGTTCAATGGGAGTCTCATGTTCATACTCCCAGAGACTGTGCAGCAGCACTCTTACTGGGCTGTTTCATTCCTCTTTCTATGTAGCGCATACGTCATGTTTGGAAAGCATGTTTGCCCTCTTCGGTTCTCTCGTAATAGTTTCGCCCGCCATCTTCGTCGCTTTAGCGAAGACATTTTGGAAGTGGAACAGTAATATTGAAGGATCAGCCACTGCGACCTGCGAGCTTAACATTTCTAGCGCATGCGGATGATTACATTTTTGGGGATACAGTTGCTCGGCGGGTGAAAGCAAACGATGTGCCTGCGAAGACAAGTACCTGCACAAAAAAAAAATGTAAAACAGTAGTGGGATCATTGAAGTTGAGAAATAATGACTAAGGGGGTATTAGTCAAGAGCGGTGAAAACTTATGACGTTCTATTTTTGTGCATGTCCTATCAACTCACCAGTACCGACCATATGCAACAACGACGTAATGTTGATTGCATTTGGAGGCTTTGCATCTCCCATACGGATTTTCTTTGGGACATGAACTGTTTGTTCATTATTATAGGCGTGGCGTTGGGATCTTGAAAGGAAATTGACGATTGATTGTTGTGCGCGAGGTGTACGTTGTGTTTGATGGTACGTAAGAATAGGCATCTAATACTCGCGTGTGTGTGTGTGTGTGTGTGCGCGGGGGGGGGGGGGGGGGGGGGGGGGGGGGGGGGGTTCAGTAGGTCTTAGTCAGTGAGCTCATTTAGAACGGAAATTGAAATTGAAGCTAGTTTCATGACAGTTACCGAGTTCAATGAAGGGGTATTATTGCAAGACCCTCCCAAAGCCAGGATTGATAGGTCTATACGAAAACCTAACCCAGGACCCTCTTCGAAGACCTTAATCATGTACGCGCATCAATCACGATATCGATATCATTAATACCCGAATTCAAATTAAATCGATTTTGACAATAACAATTACATCTAAATCGGCTGATGTCTCATGCGTTCCCAATAATGCCACATAGGACTTATGAATTGGATTCTACGCCCGGGGGTCTTCGTAGAATTTTGCAAACACGTTGAGTATGGAAGGTTACTAACGTACTAACGTGTACGTAGTTATAGTCACAATCACATAAAGGCCGGTCACAAAGACAACATGAGGCCCGGTGTCGGGACGAAGGAAGTGAAGAGCTGAAGCCTAGCGGCAGCTCTGTCTAGAACCTTTAGGACATTGTCTAGTGTACATATGTGTCTGGCGGGGACATGTACTAAATACATATAGAATAGCTTAATAAAGTGCATGTCTATAACAAGTAACCAATAAGTAATGATTACAAAACTCCCCCTAAAGAATGCTACGGGATCAAGCGTTGTATTGGGTCCGCTCCTCCTAGGATTGCACCTCGGTGTCTTGCGAATGCAGCTCCTTGTAGAGGTTTGTCAACATGTCGGCCACCATCCGGTCCGTAGGCAAATACCGCAATCTAACAATCCCTAGTTCCACGTGATCTTTGAAGAAGTGTCACTTTAGGTCGATGTTATTGGTCTTCTCATTCACCAAAGCGTTATGCGACTATGCAATTGCACTTTGGTTGTCTTCCCGAATGGTGGAAGTTCCGCTGACGGTCCCATCGAAGATCCCCCCATGATTTGGCTGAGGTGGATGCCCTCCTTGGTCGCGTCCGCTACAAAGTAGTATTCAATTTCAAATGTAGACTGCGCGACGCATTTCTCATGCTTGGATTTGTAGGCAACGGGGCCTTTGCCCCGTGTAAACATGTAACATGATCGTGACTTGCGTTGGCGGCTGCCATTGGCCCTATCTACATCCGCGAAGCATGTGATTCGGAGGCTGAAGTCTCTAGCCCCCCCCCCCCCCCCCGCCGCCCCCCCGTCAAGCGCAACTCAATCGTGCCCTTCAGGTAGCGCATGATCCTTTTGAGCAAAGCTTGGAGGTGAGCCTCGGTCGGACTGGCATGAGCAAAGCCGAGGATGCTCAATGTTGTAGAGATATCCGGGCGCGTGCACACCGCAGCGGTATGCATGTTGGCCAATAGGCTCGGGTAGACGTCCTTCACCACACCAGTGACAAGCGGGTAGTCCATGTAAGCAAGGCCGGAGAGGAAGTTGGGCTCCATCGTGAGGGGCGACGACGGTTTGCATTAAGACATGTTGTGCTTGACTTTGATGTCCTTTCGAGCTTCGTCCATGGAAGTAGTGCGGGCAGTCGTGTCGCGGGTGATGTTCATGCCCAGCGGATGTGAGAGGTCACCCATGTCCTTAATCTTGAACCTCGTGCGCAGCTGCGCCTTGAATGCTAGCATCCATTGTGTGTCGTTGCATGCAGTTGGGATGTCAACGACATACAACGGGATCATGGCGAAGATGTTCCCAATGCGAAAGTTGTAGATGCACAAATCCGAAATGCAATGTTGCCACCCGTGTTCAACCGGCTAGTCCCTTAGGAAAATGTTGAACTCACGGGCGGGGGGGGGGGGGGGGGGGGGTGCTTGATACCGTAGAAGTTGCGCTTGAGGTGAGTTAGTGACCCACCCTTGAGGAACCGTCGCCGAAGCCAAGGGGCTGCCGAATGTAGATATCCCCAACGTCAAACTTGATATTGTAGATCCCCATGATGTTGACAAAAGCACGACCCTCCGGTAGGTCGACGAGTTCCCACGTGCCGTTGGACATAAAAGAGTTATACTCTTGATGTATGGTCATCTTCAAGTCAGTCGACTGCGTACTAGCGAGAGATGCTCGATAAAATGCTGGCTCCATGCAGTCAGGGGGACAAGAGGGCTACAACTGAGTCGGATGCGCCAACATGGTGATGTGGAGGGCCAGCAACTGATGATGCCAAGTTTGGTTGCTCAATAATATCCTTCTCCTCTTTACCTTGCTATGGCTCACAGCATGCAGTGACGAAGGCCGTTGGGTAGGTCGAGAGGTGGGCAACGTACTCGCCAAAACTGATCGGATGAGAGCGGAAGCGGGACGGGCGATTGGCGTCATGCAAGGGAGCCCCGTCTCCATTGTCCATTGCAACTTGACAAATTACAAGGGAGAGCAGAAGATGGTCGCTCCCATCGGCCGCATCCGAGGCGTCGCAGATCAAGGAGACTGTCTCAAGAGAGACATGAAAGCCCGGGACCGTCTCCTAGAACATGATGTGCACGGAGGTAGCAATGCCGCGTGTATCTTGGTTGTATACACGGTACCCCGCCATTGCTTCGGATGGGTAGCCAAACTTGACATCCCGGAGAGCCTTTTCGCCGAGCTTGTGGTGCAGTTTATCATGAACTTTAGCGAAGACTATGCAACCGAAGACGTGGAATTTAGACGCGTTTGGATCCACTAGAGTGATGAGTGTCAGGGGTACACTACACGAAAGTCCAACCGCACGATTGAAAGCGCGATTGCGCAGGTAGACGACTGTGCTCACGGCGCACAACAACATAGAGTAGGTTAAAAACGTAGTGTGCATCATGGCAGACGAAGCGCTGTCCCTAATGGTGTACCAATAGCGTTTCACCTTCCCAAACAGGTGTTGACCGTAGTAGGGTGCAATAAATTGAGCACCGCCAGCATCCATGTGGCCGCACATCTGACGTGTCGCAGCGGCCTCAAACGAAGAGTCCGAATCGAAATGCAGGAGCGGTGCAAAGGCACCATAGGCAGAGTTGAACCGAGCGTGTTGATGGTGTACATCGAGCACACTGGAATCCAGCTCGCTGCACGTATCATCATTGGATTTCAAGGACCCGATCCACATAATCTTAGTGTAATGGTCGATCACAAGGAGGCAGCAGCGCATGCCATGCGGTGACGGCAAATTCACGGGATCCGAGCTGTCCGAGGACGGATTCATGAGGGGTCGCGGAGGTTACGCACATTCCAATGTATTGCGAAGTGTTGCACTAGCTTAGTTCAACATGCATGAGTCGCAACAAACATTTTTTACATATTTAGCCATCGCAAACGAAGTAGGAACACCATTAGCATGCTGAGAATGAATGCGTTACATGTTGAGATGCCCAAAGCGCTTGTGCCACAGAGCCGGGTCGCGATGAGCAATCATAGCGACATCACTACCTAACTTAGTATATCTAACCACGGGGGGAGCCTCCTAGACGGGGTCGAGTGCTTGAGAACGTAGAGACCGCTTCCCGACGGCTTCAACACCTATTATACCTGTGGGGGGGCTCAATTTCCGGGTCAATCGGGAAAATGAATTCACAGCCGCTATGGGACTGCATCTTGCTGACACTTGGCAGGCGGCCGGTGCGTTGTGCAACGCGCGCCTTCATGTTAGGAGTATACCTCGCATGAACAATGATAGGTGTTATTTGTCCAGATACAAGCGGAACGGCAATCTGAACTTTGCCGCTCCCACGCACGTCAAAACCCACAGCATTTGCACGAGATTTATCCGAGGGGGGGACGAATGACACGAAATCACTCCAAAAAGCTGTGAGATTGATGGAGCTGGTAGAGTCGACCACCCAAAACTGTGAGAATTCACGGCCCGTGGGTTTAAAGGCAGAGAACGCAAAAGAGGTGAAGGACACACCATACATTATGTATCATCTTATTTATATGTGCATTCCATCTTAGATGGTCCGGCACCGAGCGCATCACTCTCCGCATCCGTTTGGTGCGCATCGCTCAAGAGAGCGTTGTGTGACGCAGGTCCGCTCGGCGTGCCGTAATTTTGAACAATCATTACTCGAATAGCGAAAGTGTACACTTGGAAAGCGCGCCATCGGACGTTATGTAGGTGAACAATATATGGTCTAGACCACCGCACGCGCTTCACTTGTTTGATAAGGGGCCACGGCTACCGCGTCCACCTCGAGTGCCATGGTGGCGTCCTCTAGATGGCCCACGTTATGCGGCCACTAAGGCAGAGATGGGAGGGGCAACAACATGGGGAGGGGCAGCAGTAAGATCGACGGAGAGAGGAAGTTCCTCCTCCATATTCTTAGTCATGTGCGCCTTCTCAGCCATGCTTGCCATTACCTCGTCCGCATACATTAGGTAATTAGTATCGAACGCGTTGATAGGGCACCGCTTTGCATGTCCATATTGTCCGGAGCTGGAGATACCACGCAACGTGAGTAGGCCCAATGTGTGCGGATGGATGGGCGGTGAGCTGTCAATCATCGAGCATGTTTCATTCTATAGTCGTCCAATGTCTGCCGCATGAAGTGCACGTACTCCGTGATGGACTGGCTGGGTCGTTGCCTATGCGTGAGGTTGTCAAGAGAGAGCGTGAGCAGCGCAAGGGAGCGTGCGAAAAGCCGGACGTCATGGCGCTCGCAGAGAATCTCCCAGGCAGCAACGCCACAATCGGGTCGGGCTTCGGTAACGCACCAAACCGCGGTATTAACGCGTTGGCTGTCACCGGCAGAGTGAGGGAGCAGACCAAATGCATAGTTAATGCACTTTCATCGAGGTATGCGCCAAAGTCCCTCAAGGCCAGTTGCGGGATTAGGTAAGCATCGTTAAGTGACAACAAGGAGAGAAACCGGTTATTCTAATGGCTGAACTCCTTGTCGTCGCCTTTCATTGTCGGGACGTTCCTCTTTAAGGACCGAATTATAAAGTCTCTGTCGAAATCTGCTACCTCACCCACAGGGCTACCAACGACGACGGGGTCGATGGTAGGGCGGCGACCTCCACGTGCAACTGCTCCAACTCAAGGTGCACATACGTTGGGGTGCCTTGTAGGTGGCAGCAAAATATGTGGAAACAATGACGGGGGACCAAGAGTTGGTCGCGGGGGCATGACATGAGGGTCGACCTCGACTAGAGCCGGGTGATCGCGCAATGCTTCACGCCGCATAAGCTGCTCAGTGTCGGCCGCGTGCGCGTCAAGCCGGCATTTGATTACGGCAAGCTACTCCACAAGGATAGCCATAGTAGTCGAGTGTAGTGGAGGCGAAGGGGAGTCTCGACTAGAGCTCCACGACCACCCTTCTAGATCATGATGGGTGAAAGGGTTTCCCCGGGTTCTTCTCCTTAGCCGGCATGACAAGCAGGCGACGCCAAAGTAGAGGATAAATCTACTAGCAAGACTTGTGCCAAACGGTGAATTCACGACATACGGCTTGATGCCTAACGTCCCGTCAGCATGATGCCCCACGGCGTCTCAACGTATCTTTTCTGTATCCTCCATCCTATGTGGGCAACAAGTAAAAGCCAGGGACATGTTAAGTGTAGTAGCGTTCGGCACGACAAAGGCTAATTATAGGCGTATATATACTTGTATACGTCGACCCCTCCCTCACCCTTGCCGACATGATAACACGCGACACATTCTATAAAACTATTAACTCGCTCGGCATGGGCAAAGCCCCCGGTCCTGACGGTATCCCTAACGAAATCATCAAATTCCTACCCCCGGCGACCCGCTCCGCCTTCTTCTCTCTCCTCTCCCTCCTTGCCCACAAGTCCTACACCCCTCTTGAATGGTGCCATATCACCACATGCCTCCTTCATAAGAAATGTGACCCAACCCTCATCGACAGCTATCGCCACATAGCCCTCATGAACAACCTCCTCAAACTCTGGACCGCACTAATCAGATGCAGGCTCAAAGTACGCAGAAACTCACGGCTTCCTTAGCGACCAGCATGATGGACTCCGGAAACACAGCAGCATACATGACGCGCTCTCCTCCATCATCATGATGATGGAGGACGCCAAGCTCTACCACAAGGCTTTCTACGTCATGTATGCCGACTTCAAGGGCGCCTTCAACGCAGCCGACCACCGCATCATGTTCAAACACATGCGCCAACTCGGTATGCCCCCCACCTATGTGGACACCTGCGAACACCTCTATGGCGTCTTTTCCACCGAACACATTACCCCGTACGGCCCCACCCCATCCATAGACATTAATCGTGGCACCCTGCAGGGGGACGCCCTCTCTCCCTCCCTATTTACCCTCTTCCTTGAACCCTTCCTCCGCTGGCTCACAGTGGGCAGCCGGGGATACCGCCCGGGCCCTGCTGCCACTAACGTTGACCCCACAGAACCCACAGCTACCTACCCCGGGCACGGCTTCGCCGACGACCTCAGCCTCGCCACTGGCTCAACCCCCAACATGTCCATCCAACTCCGGAAACTCTCCCTCTTCAGCGCCTACACAAGTACGACCGTTAACATCCAAAAATGCTGCATTACCGGCGCCCTCTGGCGCTCGGGCAACGCCCTCTCCCTTGCCAACATCACCCTCCTTGCATCCCGCCTCCAAACACAAATCATCACCATAAACTTAAACCGTGCCCCCATACCTTCCATCGGCTCCTCGGACACATACCGCGTCCTCGGGGTACAGCTCAACACCTCCCTCACCTTCACTAAGCATTGGCACGAACTAAAGAGCACCACCGCATCCCTCATCACCGCCCTCTCTACCTCCCCACAAGCACAGTCCCACAGACTACGCGGCATCCGTGGCCTCCTTATCGGCAAGCACTTCACCCTCCAACTCGGCCTCTTCAGCGACTCCCAACTGGACATCCTCGAAGGACAAATCTGCCGGGCACTCCGCCCCGCCGTCTCCTCGGTGAGTAACCTCCCTCGCACCGCCCTCCACCGCCCTACCTCAGACCTCGGCTATGGCCTTCCTTCCCTTAAGGCCCACGCCGTACAACTCACAGTCTGCCACCTCCAGTTAATCATGAACACGCCTGGCTATAGAGGCCACATGGCTCGAACACACATTCACACCATATCCACCACATACACCCACTGACCCACTGAATCCATCATGTCCGGCAGCTCCTCCCTACCCACACTCCGATGCATGGTACGGGCCCAACGCGACGCAGGCACCATGTTCCACACCATCCCTCAACTCTCCCTCACCAACCTCATTGCTTCCACACTCCGCGACCCCCTCACCCGCCAAAACAACACCCTCCTCGCTTCACTCCGAGACAGAGGTTCACATCACCGACCTCCACTCCTACAAACAAGGATACCGTGAATTAACTCCCCGCCAAACACACGCATTCCTCCTCCCCCGCCTCTCCCCCCTTTGGAAACACAACATCACCACATGGCTACAAGTCCTCCTCCACGCCACCTCAACCTCCCTCCTCCTCAAATCCTGCAAATCCATCTCCACACACACGGGGTCCACCGCCTCACTCTCGATCCCCATCCGCCTCCTTGCCGCAGTCCTAACCGAGCCCCATGACACCATCCACAACTGCCTCCCCATCGCACACCTCAACCCCAAACACGCATCCCCCCCCACCATCATCCACCCCTCATGACTCCCCATCCTTTCCCCCCACCTTCCCCGCTCCCCCACCAACCTGTCATCCGGCATCCATACCCTCCGCACCAAAAAAACCCCTTCCCTGGCACCCACCACACACATCGAGACAGACCACCTCTCACCTTCAGACCACCACTACCCTCCATGCGACGTTACACGCATCATTTCAAAACACAAGGACACAGAATATGGCCAAACCCAGTACATGGTAGAATGGGCCCCGGAACACCTCACGGAGTGGGACATCCAACTCCAACTCGACGACGGCTTCCGCCTTATCTCCTCCACCCCCACATCGGTGTGCCTCCCCACCCCCTCTCCCACCACTTGCTCCATTTGCCATGGACCGCACTACACATAGACCCCCCTCCAATTGCTGCACGTGCCCGCACTTTGCCGTCCATTCCCATGCCGCCCCGCTCAGGGACGAGTCATGTGGCAATGCGACTAGTGCGACCGCGGCCAACAACACGACCTCACCAGCCTCCACGAGGTCCAGTGGGCCCCTTGCTTACAACTCCACGACACCATCAGTGATACCCCCTCCGGCCCCACCGCCCTGACCGCATTTAACTCTTGCTTTGTCTGCTCCACAAAACCCATCCTTCTAGTCCCCGGACCCCCCCATGGACGCACCACCTCATCACATTCAACCACGACCCTATCCACCCCGACCTCGACATGCTTCCCACCGGCAAATTCACCATACACGCCCACCCAACACTACATGAGACCACCATCCTTTGCACCCCCGACGGCCGCGCGGTCACTTCGCTCAACGTCCCCCGCGTCCGTCACCTATTTCAACTCTTCCGCCCCGACCTCACGCAACACTCGTTCGAAGAGGAGGTCTACCACCTCATCACTCGCCTAGGCTCCCGTTCAGAAATCCACTCACCCACACCCGCCACCACCACATGCAACAGATGGGCCACTAGAGAGGACCTACACACAGCACTCCGCAACACATTTCAAATCCAAACATAACTATATTCAGACCCCCTTAGCAAATCACTCCACTCTCACACCCACCACTCACTATACCCGAAGACATATTTTTCTCATCCAGCGGCAGCAACGCCCCACACACATCGCACGGCACGAACATCGCCAACCCAGAATACGACGATCACGAATGCATGCGCCGAGCCATGGAACACGCAATCCCGAGCGCCAACTTCACAGCCCCACACACACCCAGCGCCGCCATCCTCATACTCCCCCGATGGGAACACACACCATACCGACATTCCAAATACATCGACTCCCCATACACCCACCACCTATACACCCTTCCCAACGACGCAAACACCTTCCTACCCTCCGACAAACACACATGCCACCCCACCCCCACCCTATTCGGCACACGCAGGATGGTCGACATCTACCTCGTCGTCAACCCCCTCGCACTCTCCACCTTACCCTCACCCGAAGCCCTGACCGCACTCCACAACACACCCGAGTCAATATACAACACACACCTCCCCAACCCTACCATCACCATCCCACCTCCACACCTCCTCATCACCTACTCACCCAATTCGGCAGGCATCTACCATCTCCCCCCCAACCCCCCCCCCCCCCCCCCCCCCCCCCCCCCCCCCACCCCATTACTTATCCCCCCCCCCGAACGCGCAAAACTAACATACTCCCCCACGAGAGCACATCTTGCATGGAACTGGCAATACTTCGTGTACACAGACGGCTCCAAGAAGGGAGGCTCCTCCCCCCTCGGAGCAGCCGCCACCCACCCCGCGTCGGACACCCGCATCAAAATTATGGCGATCTCTACCCCTCCCTCACACACCATCAACCGCGCTGAATTAACATGCATAGACATAGGCTTCCAACTAGGCCAGGCCACACCCACCTCCTTACAGACAATGCGTGCTCCCTCCGCCTCATACAAGGCTACTTGAGCTGCCCATCCGCTTACAGGCACAACATCCACCGCGAAACGCTCCTTTCTATCACACACACCCTCAAAACCCGCTGCAACGCAGGCATCCGCACATACCTTGGCAAATAAAAGCACACAACCACTCACTAGGAAACGACCTCGCAGACACACTAGCTAACCAAGCTGCAGACGGACACCCACCCGACACAACATACACCATATGCTCAGACGTGTCGATATGCCACTAGACCTGGCCATACACCCTCATTCCACAAACCCTAGGGGAGCCCATACCCTATAGATACACAAACCTCAAAATTGACGCCCACATCCATCAAACACACTCACACACCCCTCTCACAAACTTCCAAACACGGGGCCCTCCTTGCCCGCGCCGCGGAAGACGGCGCCGACTTCACTTTCCACAAAACACACACAACACTCACCATCATCCAATTCATCCTCAAGCAAGAATTCATGTGGGGAGTCCGCAACACCCGCCTCCTCGCACACAACCCCTCCCTGCGCTGCCCCATGTGTGGCCAATTCACTAGCAACGGCCACATGGCCGGTAACTGCCCCACCATGACAGGGCTAAGATAGGACCGCCACGACAACGCGTTACAACTCCTACTCTCCCTTTTGGAACGTCACAGCGGCGGACGATGGGAGACCATCACAACAAACTTCGGTAATAAACCCATCAAGTCATTCACATCCCCCACACCCACCCACACCCCTCTTGACTGTCACCCCCCTCACCCCACCCACCCGCCTTGTTGTTGCTTACGAAGGTCTCTCGCCCGACTCCCTAACCTCGTGCCCCGCCATCCCCCCCCCTGAGATCCCCCCCCCCCCCCCCCCCCCCGCGCTACGACCGCCGGCGCACAAACCCGACTTTATCCGCCTCCTCGAACCTCGATTCGTCGGTCACACAAACGGCCTCCTAATTGATCGGTGTGCGCATGTCGAGTCATGCCCACCTGCCATTTGTTCATGTGCGACTCCAATCGTGCCGTAGCTAGGGGGAAAGGTATCCGAAATGCCCACATGCTCATGTAGTCGACGGTCCACGCACACATTGTCCGAGTAAGAGCCGCTCCTCATGTCGCAACGATCCTGTAGCATGGGCTTCTCCACCTAACGCGGCAAGGAGAAGAAGCCATAGCTACAAATGGCTTCCGTATATTGCTCCTCCTGTCGCGTTTGTCTTCTCGCGACTGATCCTCCCGGTCGAATGCCGATTGTTTTCGACACCGGTTGATCCGTAAAGTACCACCCGTGCCCTTTCCTTGCGGTTTCCGATGCCATGGGCCCGCATGTACGGGCGACTTGCTTGCGCGATAACTCAGCACATCGCTTGATATACTCCTATCAATGGTCGGTAGGACGAGAGAAGAGGTTGGGTGGGAAAGTTCGATCGGGCTCCGACCTGAAAGGTGTCAGGTACGGAAGTTTAAACAAGAAACTCCCGTAGGAGGATTCTCAGGCGGCGGCTGATTCAAAATCCGTGCCTCTAGACCGTACCGCTCCTCTCGTTACGGATGTCCTCCTCGATGATGGTTTCGAGCTCCACCCCTGGGATGGATCAACTCGACGTCATGTGCTATGGTCGTTAACTAGGGAGCGCCCTTCCCTAGTGGTGTTTCACGACTTTCCTCCGCCAACTCCAACATCTTCAGCCCCCCGTTGATCCATCCGTGCCCCTAGTCGCCTCCACACGCCTTCCGAGATACCGACACCCGCCCCTAATATTGGCTCGCATGGATGCACGACAGCACGAGCTTAAGGATATGGAGCATTACCAAAGACGTATTTTGTCCCGAAAGTAAATATCGGACGGCCCGAGCGGGGGATCTTGGCGCTGGTGTTCATGTGTTAAGTTTTTAATGCCCTTCGTACCGATGATTTCCGACAGTTAATGGTCGCGAGGATAGCATTGCCGGAACCTCTCTCAGCCTCCTTGCCGTACAAAGCAAGGCACGGCTGCGGGGCTAACATCACCTCACACCACAAGGAGATTGAGGTGTATGTCGGTGGGCATGCGGCGGACCCACCTCTTGGGACACCACCGATTCGCCGCATACGGGCGCAGTCATTATCCTACCACGTGTTTCAAAATGACAATGCAACCTCCCCTCACGTAATGGGTTGTCGATGTCGCAGTCGCATCCCGTAAGCCCCGCTCCAAGGTTGTTGCCGCTCCTCCTGTCGCAAAATTCCTCCTTGTCGAGGTCCCCCGTCATGTGGGGGACCGACCGAGACAAAAAACAAGAAAAGCGAGCGTTCATGCCTTCAAGCTTAACAGTTTTCTCCAAAATTTGCCCGCCATTTTCTTTGTATGATACCCGGGTACTTATATGGCAATCATCAAGCGATCGTCAAAGATCAAACAATCGTGTAAGCAAATGCATTGAGTTTTGGCAAACATAATGGAATTCATTGTTGTTGGCGATGGATAAGTTTAAAGAGTTGTTGATCATTCCTAGGCTTTACACGCGGGAGACTTGGCTGAGGATGGGCATGATACAATGTATTCAAGTGTTACGGGTTGATGTGGACCGTAACTTCGCTGGTTGCGGTCGCGGCATTGTAAGTATGTAACTTATGCTATCATTATGAGTTAAGAATGATGCGATGGAGTTGATGTCATGCTTACAAGTGGTATGTTTGCTGGTTTACGTGGAATGTTATATTGCTAGTACATGGTTGCATTGATGGTACAGGGTGGGGTCTTGATGTAGACCTAACATTCCTACCTTGCCAGAAAAAAAAAAAAAAAACTTGAGTTGCGGCCTTCACGGGATTTTGAGCGGAAACCTCGTCGGTTACATGCCGTGGTGGAGGAGGTATGTTGATTGACGGAAGAGACGAGAGAGAGAAGAGCGTGAGAGGGCAAAGTCGTAAAGTGCCTCCACAAGGTTGAGGCGGGCAACCGGGCATATGGCTCCCAAGAGTCATGCTTGGTGTCGTATCCTCCCGAATGCGTGGGAAATTCGAGACGGGGTCCGTGGTGGTGGTAAGCCTCCGCATCAAACATCGATGTATTCATGGGATCATGATGCCTCTGCCACATCATCCACTTTAATGCGTCCATAAATTAATCAATGCTCCCTTGAATCTGTAGTGCCTCATTTAATCAATGCGTTCACGAATTTGTCCCCCATAATATAATCAATGCGTAAATTAATTAGTGTCCTCACTAATCGATGCATCCATGACTTAGTACCCCAATTTATCAATGCATTCATTGATTTTTGCTGTATATAATTGATGCACACCGAATTACCTATACAATTTCAAGACATCGGTCGCGTGGATGCATACCGTTTTAGATTTCTTAGAACACACATTTCTCTACAAACCAATAGCAATACAGTCTTGCTATACTTTAGACACGGCAATCATATATTCGGTAATTAATCGGCTCATCATTTCACTAAAATTGTGTGTGTGAGAAGACTGATGTTGATGCATCAATGTACTTGGCCCGCATTACTTGCATCACAGCATCCATGAACTAGTGTCCTAATCGATGCGTCCATAAATCAAAGCCCTAGATTGCCAATGCGTCCACGAGTTAGTGCCCCATTTAATAGATGTATCCACGAATAACTTGCCCATTTACTCGGTGCTTATACGAATTTATGTTCTAGTTAATATATGCGTCCACGAGTTAGCAAAATAGTAATAGCGGTGATGCATAAAAATTCGATGCATTGCAGTTGATGCTTTACGTTTAATTTGATAGTATGATGCGCATGCTTATGTGGTGGCGTTCCGGCGAGTAGGAATACGGAAGTCCGAGATAGCGTCCACGATAAACTCATCATGTGGAGCATCAATGCGGCCCAGAGCCGTGTCTTGCATGCATGGTGGAGAGTGGCATTCTTTTAATTTGGAAATTTGAAAACATTTTGGCATTGCATGGACGGGGGGACGCGGAGGCGGTAGGCTTGCGCCGAAAATTTTGCATAAATGACGCTAGGACAAAAGAAACGTGGTCTAAATTTGGCGCAGGGTAGATTTAGTAGGGCGCCCGCCGGCGGCGCAGCGGCGGCGGCCCCGGAGAGGGGTGCACTCGCAGGCCCGTCGGCACCTACCTCTACCTCCACGCGGTGGGCGCCGGTCACCCCGTAGCCGTGCCAGGCATGGCACGGTAGGGGGCTGAACGAGGCACCGACTGCTGCGATCCACGGGATCAAGAGTTGTCGGGAAGCCCAGTACGGAGGGTTTTGGAAAAACATAATATCCGTACACCAACACAAGGATCTCCCGCTCGGCATGTCCGACATGTTCTTTCAGCGACTATATACTCACAGATATTCTCCCGCCCTAACGGGTACGAGGACTGCGGAATGTTTTTTGGCAAGGAAGGGTACGGACGGATCAGCGGTGGGACGAGGGCGTTGGAGCTAGCAGCAGACAGCTAGGAAGCAGCGCTAGGGCGGGGCGCTCGCTAGCAGCCGCCAGCCCCGCGAAACCTTTTAGTCTCCCCTGTGGGAGAGGCTAGAAGATACGCAGGACGGAGGTGGGTCGCAGCCGGAGGAGCAGCACGGTCTGGCGGCGGAGGTCGGGAGGATCACCCGCCGCCGGAAAAAACCTGGTACGGGGGGTTTTCGGTTAAATATTCCCGTACCCACCATCTTTTGAGGATAGCCGATCCCTAAGCACTATCCGTTCCCCTCCCCTAGTCGGTACCCGCTTATCGACATGCTGCCTCATGTAGTGTGTCCCGGGTTATCGCAACGGTACTCTGCTCGCATAGGCGGCCCCTTAACAACGTAAACCACCGGGGGAGGATGCGGCCAGCACAACGCGATCATATGGGTGGCAGAAACAGACGGCAAAAGGACAGGGGACATGATAAATATGGCTCGGAGGCAAGAGAGCCACCCGGACACCGTCTGCAGCCTAGCTATTTTCTCCTCCTAGCCCCCGCAGGAGGGGAGAAGGCTAGACCAGGTGGAGAGTCGCGCCGAGAAGAGCGACTACTATCTCCAATATCTCGGACGGGGTTGAGCACGGATCGAGACGGGTCCGACGACGACCTGAGCGATGGGGGTTTTCCACATGCCTTTCCCCCTACCTCCGGCACGACCGGAGTCGCACAGGAGCCGAGGTCAGGAAGGTTCGACTCGACCAGCTCAAGCTCACCAGCAAACCGCCGCGGCTTGAGTAGGCCGCGTATCGTGGAGACTAGCGACATCTTATATTTCATCATGTTTCCAAAGAAAAGAATACATATAGATCAAAAAAAATTAAAATACCTGGATACGGGTATGTTTTATACGGTATCGTTACTGCCATTGGAGAGGTTTGGGATTAGTGGTTCACGGTCTACTCTTGCTTATAAGTCTAGTCATGCATAGTACAGGGGGGGGCTAGAGACATTAGCCGGTTTATAGTGGTATTGTTGTAAACAATTTCAATTTCATTTCAATTTCAATAGATTTAGTAGTAAGAGGTTGGACGTTAAGAGCCAAACGAGGGCATTTTCTGCAAATTCATCAAATGACTTATTAGTGCGACGGTTATAATGCTAGGGATCGGTCATCGGTGCATCGTCGATAGTATCATCATCATCTGGTGATAGTGCCATCGATATGATAGGTTACGACATCGACATCGACACGATGGCATTAGTGCTAGTATCAATGCCATCAATTATCAAAACAATTGGAAATATTGATTATCTAAGCCCGATATATCGATATATCGTCCCAAATATCGATACATCGGCGATAATATCGGCTTAAATTGCCATCGATGTCAGCATCCCAAACTATCAACACTATCAATATCGACAATTCAAGATATCAATACCATCGACATCGACGTTTCAAAATATCATTACCATCAACATCAACAAAATTCACTTGATCCCTAGCCTTAGACGGTTACGGTACTTGGTTTGGTAAACATCGGCGAGTTTAGGTTGTTCGGCGATCAAGACGAGCATGTCATGGATTTTGGCAATAAGATTCAGTTGAGCATACGCCAGGTTATTCTAAAAAATGATGCCGGCATGTGTCATGGGTTTATTCCGTAAAGGGCTTAACCATGGCAAGAAATAATTCGCCAAATGTAATGTGTTGTTGTAAGCAAACTCAGCAAGTGCCAAGCAGTTTAACCAATCGTGATGTTGTTGGTGGACAAAGGAACGAAGTATCTTTCAATTGTGCGGCGTTTGTGTTCGGTAAGGCTAGGGATCAAGTGAATTTTGTGGATGTTGATGGTAATGACATCTTGGATTGTCGATGTTGATAGTATTGGTATCTTGGATTGTCAATGTTGATGGTGTTGATATTTTTGGATTTTGACATCGATGGCAATTCATGCCGATATTGTCAACGATGCAGCGATATTTGGGACGATATATCGATACATGGGGCTTGAAAGTCAACATTTTCTAATTGCTTTGATAATTGTTGGCATTGATTCTAGTACTACTGCCATCGTGTCGGTGCCGACGTCGCAACCTATCAAATCGATGGCACTATCAGCGGGTGATGATGATACTATCGACGCGATGTATCGATGGCTAAACCCTAGCGTTAGCTTTCGGTTAGGCCCTATGTCTTCTAGGGGTATGAGAAAGAAAGACTCAATGTTGTCTGCATGGATTAAAAAGTGTTCGCCAAAACGATCAAGTGAATTTAGGGTCGCGATCTGAAATGACAGTACGGCATAGGCCGCGGTGGCGGTAAATGTTGTCAAGGAAGTGGCGGGCGAATTGGGGAGCGTTGATGTGAATGGAACAATGAATGAAGTAAGGTTGCTTAGTTAGAGATTCAACGATCGTAGCATTACAATCAAACCCAACAACACGAGCTAGGCCGGTTATGAGACCCATGCTAATAATTTCTTAAGGGCGTGTGGATTTTGGTAGTGGAAGAAGGGAGCCAAGGGGTTTAGTTATTGTAACTTTAATGCGTTGACATGTTGTGCAAGTTTACAAAATTGTGTAACAGATTTGCGCATATGAAGCCACCGAAACATTTTTAAAATATTGAGTTTTGGGGGTTGGGGTTGGGGTGTCTAGCGTTGTAAAGGTTGAGATGAGGTCGCGGGAAGCAATGTCATTGGGTAAAAACTTTTATTGGTCATCCAATAGAGATTATCGGAAGAATCAAAGCGCGCGCCGGTAGGGAGGGTGCTTTTGCATCATTATGTGGGTTCTTTCGCGTAATCATATCGAATTTTATGAAATGTGGCGTTATGCACTTGAAGGTGAGACATTGCGGACCAAAAATCGTGCATGTTATCTAAGTTTTGTCGAGGAAATGTTGTTCGGCGGTTGCGATTGCGTGGTGTAGTTCGAGGCGTCGGGAGAGGGCGTCAGCTTCGTTTGACGAACCGTTGCAGAAAGAATTTCCATAATGAGTTCATTAGTGCGCAAGCTAAGGGCGATGTACGGGGGTAAATCGTTAAGCCAGCTAGCACGTCGTCGACCTACCGATTCTCGAGTGGGAAGGTGACGAATTGTGGCATGATCGGTAATTGTCATGATCATGGCGCTGCCTTCGACGTAACAACACCAATCCTTTGAAGTGCGAAAACACCGAGGAATTATTTGTCGCAGGCCGGGAATTTGTGTGTGAGCGGGTTAAAGGACTTAAGCGAAACATGAACAATGACGAAAACTGCCCGTAAGGTCTTTTGTAGTAAAACATCACAAAGAGCAAACTTGCTAGCATCGATGCTAATAATAGATCCGGCTTATTAGGGAACCGTGCGTGGGTTCATCAAAACAAGGGCAGAGCAAAGTCTTTATTTTAGAGCGGTGAAGGTTGTTTGTTCGCGCATTGTCAATTGGAATTCTGAGGGTTTACGAGGTGTTGTAGAGGGGGCGTCGATAGAAGTTACAAAACCCGAGGAAGCGTTGAGTTTCCTAAACCGTTTTAGGGCGTTGCCACTCGGAGACAACTTCGATTTTTGTTATCTGACAGACGGTAACCATCCTTTATAACCATGTGACAGAGGTACTCATTTTCGTTGCGCGCAAAGAATTGTTTTTGAAGTAAGCAGACGTAAGCGTATGTTATGTGAGGCGAGTAAATAAAGGGCGATGTCAAAGTGTTGAATGTGATCGTCAAGGGAGTTGCTGACAATCAAATGCTATCGAGGTAAACTAGCATGAATGTGTGGATGTGCGGTTTTAGAATGTGGTTCATGCGTCGTTGGTATGAGGCCGGGCAGAGGTCAGTCCGAAGGGCATTACGAGCCATTTCAATTGACCGAACTGTGTTTTAAATGCGGTTTTGTTTGTGTCCGTCGGATTGCTACGGAGTTGGTGGTATCCTAGGGCAAGGTCAAGGGCGCAGTAGACGAGTGCTCCGGAAAGCAGGTTGAGGAGCATATCGGCATTGGGAACATGGAATTCGATTCTACGTGTGTACTGCAGGGCGCGCGCTAGCGCACGCGCGGGGGTTGCGGAAAGCGGAGTTCCCGTCAAGGGACGCATGGGATTGTTGCTTACAAAAGGATTGGAAGGGAAAGGCAAGAATGAAATGCATGTGAAGTGGGGGATAGTAGATTCATGGATGATGAAATATTTGATGCGAGTGACGGAGACGTGGGCGCCGCTGCATGAGATGGGATTGGGTCGAGATGTGACATTTGTTTGAAAATATACAGCTTTTGCATTTCAATTCGAATGTGTGATTGTTAGTTAATCAATACACACGATATGATGAAAGTGTCAATCATTGGGGTAAATGAATACTTTGGAGAGCATGAGTATCACGGCGGCACGCACGCTTGGTAATGCGTTGGTTTGCTTGCGGGGTCCTTGCCGTCTGCCGTCACAACTATAGGTGGTGAGGCAGCGGGGCGTTCTTCCTTCATACGGGATTGAAGTTCTTCCATAGTCGCCCGCTTTGCGTTCAATAAGGTTGCAGTGTAGTTGTTGCACTCGCCGCGATGGTGGCAGAAGTTCTCGACGCACGGGTACTCCGCGTTGTCGAAAAGCAAAATGAATGGCCGTTCGAAAGCGATGGCGAAAAGCCTAGGGGCGGAATACAACATCCACGAGCATACGGGCAGGATGGTGCCGGGAGAGGGCGGTTCGTCATCGAGAGTGGGCCGTAGCATATTTTATTCAATCTCGTCGTCTAGGTCGGTAGTGCCTTCGATGAACAAGATCTCATAGGAGTAAAGCTGCGTGACGTCGTTGTTGTGGAGCTGTTGCCTAGCCGCAAGAATCCGGAGCTGGTTCAACAAGTCCCACGTGTGTCTGTTTTTGGAATTGGACCAGCCGAGTGTTGGGATTGTAGTATGATGCCCGTGGCGACGGCCACCGCTATGAAGCCGCACGACCCGGGTGTGTATTAAATTTACGTGTTGGTACGTTTTCGTACGCGAGGCTGCCGCGTCAGATAAAGTTGGAAGTATATATGAATCGGAATAGGGGCGATACTATTTAGTTTCATTATTTGTCTACAGATAAGTCATCAACTTGTGAAAAACAAGCACAATCACATGCGTTACTATTTAGTTTACGGATGTGCTGATGTTGTGGCATGCCTTCCCGTTCCTTGGACATAGGTTGTTTTCCTCGTTTCTTGCTTTTACTTGGTGGCCTCCGCTGCTTTTTCTTATCGAAGAATATATATAATATTTGTATGCTGATGTGAAATGTCAATCATTGCGGTGTTATTTCGTATATCAATGTGGCAATCATGACGGTGGCTACGGAGGAATTGGGAAAAGTCTGGTCAAGGGCTCAACCAATCAAGTCATCGTGCATGGTACCCCCGGAGACAACCAATGAACTTGTTGTGGTGATACGGACGATGGTTCCCGTTGTTACGGGTACTAGTACCCTAAGAGCCCCTTTGGCGATGGACTTTTGCGATGGAAGATGCCCTCCGGCATCTCATAATGATAACTATTTTCATTTTTGGCTGCAAGACACCGTGGAATTTCATCAGCTCCTCTTGGACAAGATCGCTTACTTTGCTATGTCGGACTTCGATGGGACACATGCTGCCTTTCGCTTGATGATCACGTGTGCGGTACGTCGCTATGGGTTCTTGCTCCGCACTCTCCCCACTGATTTCTGCCAACAATACCTTGTTGCTGCACATATAGCCGTTCGTACTATAGTTTTTCGACTCTTGGGAGTTTCTCATGACGTATATACGCTCGATGAACTAAATTGTGCTAAGTTCCAGCTTTCCCTACCAACGGAGTTTAAGGGGCTTAATGTACCGTCCCTCTAGGTAGATGTCGAACATGCTCACTATGCTTCGTCATTCATCGCGACCCCCGCCAACAAGATCATTGATAACGAGTCCGAGTCGCTAGGTCCTATGTACGGTCTTATCCGACAAGAACTACTCAATGTTGCTACTTCTACTTTGGCTCTCTTTTTCGCTTCGCTTGAGTCGAGTTCCAAGGTGCCATCCGATTGTCATATGATGGCCGCACACCGGGTGCTTGTCCTCATTGCGGAGCGCGCCTCTCATGTTCGGAAGTGTCCTCGGTACAATGAGGCTCCCTTTGAGTCTCGTGGGTCTCGATCTTCGTCGACGGTATCGAACGCCTCTATGTCGGGTGAGCGCTCCACACATGCTATGCCTATGGACCACATTCCCCGGTGCCCGTGCTCTTAGTACGTCAACCAACTCCACGATCAGATTGTCCACGTGCTTGAAGAGTTCGTGCTTAAAGCATGGGCTGCTAAGGGACGGGACTTGCGGTTGGAGGTCCGCCGTACTCGGTCGGGAGCTTCTCGATATCGTCCTTGGGACGTGGTTTGGTTAGACTTCATAGCTCCGCACCGTCATCTAGTTGTTGATGTGACGGTTACACGTGCTCGCACGAACACAAATGTTCCTCGTATAGGTGCTCGTCTCCCACTCCCGGGCAGCCTGGCATTGTGAGTTGAGCATGTTGGCAAACTTGATGCGGACCTCCGCACTTTTGCTTTGCTTGGCACGCCTTCGGTTCAGTCGGTCCATGACTACTATCCCTTCGTTTTGAAGGATGGGGGGCGGTTGGCGCCCATGGCGGCTGAGTTGGTTGATCGCCTAGCTATGTTTGTGGCTGTTTGTCGCATCCATGGCATGGTTATTGCAGACTCTTGTTCTTTGCGCTCTGAAGCTTATGTGACTGTCGAAGGGTTACACGAAATTCCATCACCGGGAATCGAACCCGGCACCTCCGTGTCCGGAGCCGTACGACGTAACCATGTACCACGCCGAAAAGATGGTGCCCGTTGGGGATATATCTCACATATATACCCCCCCCGTACTGCCCGAACAACGGGCTCCCACAGTACATCCACTACTGGCGAGGTAGTATGGCCAAGACTCCCCCGGAGTACAACGTACGGATGTGTCCATCATCATGCCCACCACGGGGATCTCACAACACTCCCCCTAATGGACACCATCCCATCAACTCCGGCCAAACCCTACCAACCCGCGTCACACGCGAAGGGCCCATAACTTATTGAACGTTGGAGCGTAGAAAGCATGGTTATAGTGCATTGAGCTCTTCACTTATGTCCGTTAGAACCACACATACTAAAATTACTAATATTGCGGTTATCTTTAAAACGCGTCTTGGACCGTTAGATCTGTCATCCAACGGTCACAATTCATTATAGCGGCAAATAGCTATTGTATCGTATTTAATAGCGATTTCTTTTGTACAATGATGTAGCGACATACAAATGCTCTCGACAGTGACGAGTACAATCCCGCAACAATACATTGCAAGACATTTTACACGTACTCGTTTCTAATTCCAATTCGTGCTTTTCCATCGGAAGGATGACGTACAACGTGGGTACGTCGCTAATGCAATTCAGTAAAAGTTTTGATGCGTATTGTACTACCATTACCTCCCAGTACGCACAATAAAGCTAGTCAGCCATACGACGCGCCGAACGAGGTTCCAAATGCTAAACAAGATTTCGTATGCTCGACAAGCCGCGTTGCCAGTGTGTTGATAACGGTTGGAGAGCCCTAGCACATAACACGTAGACCAGGGAAGAACATGTGCAAGATAGCTAGGCGAAGGCTATTTAAGCATAGTGCAGTAGATGAGGGAGGTGACAAATCTAACAATCCCTTTGTTCAATTACGATATGTTGTTAAACACTAAACAATGAAGCATCTCAACATCCTTACCCCTTGTGCACTTTCATTTGCTGAGATAGCACGAGCAAGCAAAACATAACAGATGTGTGCTCGCAGTTTGCTAACATCAAGTCAAATGTCACTTTAGTTTTGGAGCTCTTAGGTCGACGCACGCTTCCGTTTTGCTTAACTTATTCGACGCAGTCTTGTTGGACTTGAAATGGCTTCTCTTGGTCATGGTAATGATGTGGTGATCCTACTCAATATTGGAGGTTCCAAGGCTTCAAACATTAAACTCATGTAACAACGTGAGCCTCGTATCGGTAAAACTTGGTTTCTTGATGGTTCGATTTTACCCGACGAAGAGCATGTCGATGCTGCGGCTCGTGAGTTACATGAGAAGACAAGCCTTATTTTGACCCTTGATGATTTAACTCTCTTGAGAAACAAGCCGGTTCGAGGGTAATTGTCTATTTGTAGCTTCGGTCACCAATGTCCTAACCTATTAGCTGGTGACCGTTTTCAAAAACCCCATATGATAAATCAGCTTTCTGGTTTTTTGTAGGTAAACTCAGATCAGGGGCATACCTCACACTCAGGGGCGTCGCAGAAAAAGAATCATCTGAAAATATTGCCGTATCTGGCGGCGGTGCACTTCGCAATGTGACCTTGATGGTGAGTCACTACCCGTTCTGTAAGCAGATTTTTATTACTCAAAAAGCAGCCGACATGCGTCCCGAAAACGTCCCCTAACTTGAAAAAAACGCCACTATCAGCACACGAGCCCTCCACTTCGATGAGTATTATAGACTAGCGTGGTGTATGGCCACTTTAGGAGCTGATGCGGCTACCTCGCGTACTAGCCGTAGTGCGTAAGCGCATAGGTCGGGAGCGTGACGCGCGCAGTGAGGATGGCGACAGCCTGACCGCCCCCGAAGAAGAGCTAGAGCTGGCCGGTAAGACCCGCTCGCGTCTTCATACCCAGCTCGACAACGCCCATAATTATTAGGAACATGGTGGGCTGGTGGGTCGGGTGTTTGTAATGCTGAAGCGGTAGACTTGACCGGTGACGAGACATGGTAGGATGAGGAAATGCCGGTTGCGAGCCTCGCAACGCCGCGGCGGAAAATCGCGTACATCCATCACACTCGTGTACTTCCCTTTCTGAGGTACCTAAAGACGACGAATCATACTCGAACGCATCCTCTGAGAAAGATGGGGAGCAACAAGAGTGCATGGGTGAGATAGTGCGTGGTGGTGCTGAACGTAGGCCCGGGCGCGGGCGCGGACGCGGACGCGGGCGCGGGTGCACTTGGAATCCCTCGCACAGTGTGGAGGTTGGGGAAGAAATCCTCACGGACGACGAGGAAATCAGCGAGGGCTCAAAAGAGGAAGACAAGGAGGAGGGAGCTAGGAGGAGGGCAGTTATGGCTGTTAAGTGCAGGTCGAACTGTCGACCCCGCATTGCGTAACGGCTGTGCCCGCCGGGAAAAACACAAGGTTACACAAATTAAACTGAAAACTGTAAGCTGGTTTTATGCAATTAGTCTTTACCATTTCCACAATGCAGAGCAAACAGGGGAAGCATCGGGGCAATGGTTGAATGCATGGCTGGATGTTCGTGGCTAGGAAGCAACACACTGCGGACTGTGACATGAAGGTGCATCATCTTGGTGAAGCCATATGAGGGGCAGCAGAGGATGGCGAACAAGAAATTCAGGAAAGAGTATGATAAGAGCCATGGCAAGGCCATGCGGTGCACCAAGCAGTGGCTCAACACCGGACGCACGGTGTTTGTTACACAGTGGCATTGCTCGCGTGTATACGTAGGAATGGAGGAGCGTATTAAGAGGGGTTGCATGGTTCTTTGCAGCCCGGCCCAGAACCCGAATGGCTTTGCCCGCCATGTCAGCGATGTGCAGGCAAGGAACCGATTGTATGTGGCTATGGTGCGATCATGGGTGAAGCGGAAGGCAACATCGGGTGTGAAAGGGCAAGTAGAATCGGAGTAGGTGAATGTTTAAGCATTGGTAGCGCGTGGAAGTAGTCATTTGCTGCGCCAAACGTGGATGGCGCTGCGTGATTTTTTTAAAACTTTTGCACGGTTTCAACCTTTTTTTATGACTCAACAACGGCCCAAAAATGATTTCACATGCACAAAGATGATGTCTGCCTATTTTGCTGTAGTTCAGCCCCCCCGTCTGTACTTTTAGGGCACTGAAATATGCGCTAAGTATTGAATTATAGCTTCGGACCCTAGTGACCTTTTACTTTACACCATCATCTGGCATTTGAGATGACATTATTTTCACTTGAACTTCCTGTGTCTGAGTGTTCACTATGCTAGCTTTGCGATGTATGTTTTATTGGTAAGCTTGAGTAATTGGCCATGCAGTTGTGAATGGAAACGTCAACTGAGGTTTGGAGGGCAAAAATATGTCTGAAATTTCGTTGAACACCCTCGTAATGTACATTTTCAAACACCATGTGTATGAAGACTTTTCCTACATAACCTGTCCCTCTAGCAAGTTTCAGCCATAAACAACATGTTGTGAGAACTGTTTGGTAATAGGTGCTGATTTGGTGAACTTATGACATGTGCTAGAAGTGGTATAGGTTCGGTCACTGGTGACCTGACCTATGATAAATAGACATAATTACTTTAAGCCAAGCATTAGCTTGTTTAGTTGAGATTTCGGGATCTCTTCCGATACCGTTCATCTCAACTAATATACGCACTCATGCTAAGCTCATACAAGATGTTACGACACATTCGACAATTTACCCATATGGTGCTTACGTCATTCCAACTACGATTGACATTGACGGTCTCTCGCTTACGCCGACTAGAATAGGACGACTTCTTGACGTAATTCGAAAGTTTGAGATACTTCATTTTGACTACGTGGCTCAATGCTAAAAAATTTCGTCGAGCACTAATAAGCAATCAGCTACTTTGCCACGAGGATGCGTCCTTACCGAGGCAGTTCTTTTTTTACCCTCGATTCTTAATAGGCGACACTCGTCTTGTGTGGATGCTGGACATGGGCCATGTAAATCGTTTGTGTGGCGGTGAGCCGCCGACCGATTTACGCATGGGAGTTCCAGCCCCTACAACCAATTTTGTTGGCTTGTCCGTAACACTCACTAAGACGCAGCATAAGGCTCCAAATTGATTCCCGTTACCCGCCAGGTTGTTACCCGCGTGAACTTGATAACTGGCTGGAGGCGCAGCCTCAACTCTTTGCCATGCTTGGAACTAATGGGGACTCGTACAACGCGGTTGTGCGGGTTACGTATCATTTCTCTGGACCTTTGAACAATTGGTGGCAGAACCGCAAGCATCAATTTACTATTCCGGACTCTTTAGACACTTTGGTACAGGAGATTCGTGAGATGTCCTTGTTGCCTAACATTCGAGCCTGCACAATTAACGCCCTGCTTGTACTTACACAAGGCAATTTGAGTTACGCTAACTACACTCAGTTGTTCGACGGACTTTCTACCTTCTACGTGGTTTTCGCGTTGCTGATCTTGTACTTGTTCCACCATGGCTTGACGATGAACATGCCTCTTTACTCTTCGGCACGACGCGCGTTTTACACATATTATGGATGGAACGGCAATGGGGCGTAACTCGAGTAGCGGCGCCATAAGTGTTCCTTGATCACATCTGACAAGATTTAGAAGCTCATGCGCAAGATGCGCCGCAGAAAAGCACGTAGTGCTGAATTCAACTAATGTACATCTCGCCGGCAGCGGAACAGCCGCCAGAATTTTACATAGGAAAGGATTAAAGGAACTAATTGCAGAACAACGTGAAAACTTTCGGTCGCTACTCTATGATGACTACCCGGAATTACTACAACCGCTAGATTCGCCGCACTTAAGCCGACAATGGGATCATCCCATCGACACAACTAGCCCGATGAAGCGTCAACGCCTCAACATATTGTCAATTGTAGAACGCGCATAACCTAACCGACAGCTCAAATATGCCATGAACGATGGCTTGATTCGACCCGGCCATAGTGAGTTTGGCTTACCGATTCTTCTTGTGCGTAAAGCTTTAAGCTTATGGCTCGCTATGATTGTGTATTGACAACCGTGGACTTGACGAGGTTACGAGTAAGGACGCTCACCCACTTCCTCGTGTGGATGACACACTCGATGAACTGAAGGACGCGAATTTTCATACTCGTCTTGGCCTCGCGTCTAGTTTCTATTAAGTTCGGGTGCGTGATCGAGACAACCACATGACGGCATTTCAAACACTTGATGCACTAATGGAATGGGTCGCCATGCCGCTTGGATTGTGCAATGCCCCAACAATGTTTCGACGCATGATGATGAATGACATCCTTCGCGACTTTTTGCAATAGTTTGTTGCCGTCTACCTCGACGACGTCCGCGTCTTCAATCGTACAATGCAAGAACCCAAGGATCACATGTGTCTGGTTCTTAAGCGTTTTAAGGAGGAGGGCTGGAAGTTACGCCGCCTTATACGAAGTGTTCCTTCGGACTTCAAGAGATAGAGTACTTGGGTTACACTAACTCTGCTTGAAAAATTTCGGCTTCAACAAGAAAGTCGAAGCCGTTGCAGATTAGTCATTGCCTACGACGCAAAAGGAGATTTTCAGTTCCGTGTAATTTTGCAACGTCTACGCCATTTCTATTCATCATTTTAGCAACCTTACGGCATAAGTTACGGACTTCATGCGGAAGTCCTTGCCACGAAAGGTTACGCTGACGCTTGTGTGTTTGGAAGCCTTTGAGACTCTCAAGTTACGGGTCATTTCCGCGCCACGTATGATCCTTCCGAAGGTCAGCTCGGACGCGACGTTCACAGTGGTTGCAGATGCTTCGACCGTGGGAATCGCAGCATTCATGTTACAAGATCAAGGATGAGGACTTCAACCATTCTATTACTAGTGGGCGCGTAAGCTGAATTCAGATGAGCGTGGCAACACTTACTCTGCGTAAGATTTGGAAGCTTTGGCCGTATGCGAAGCCGTGGAGCATTGGAGGTGGTACCATTAAGGGTGCTCGTAGTACATTGTCGTAACATACCACGACACACTCCGACATCTCATGAGGCAACCGAACAACATTATTTCTGAATAAGCGACAAGCACCTTACCTCAGGACTTGCAACCGTTTGTGGGTTCGATGACATTTGAATATCGCAAAGGAGCCATGAACAAGTTGATCCGTTAAGTCGGGGACCAAACTTCGTACCTCATGCCACTGTACCATGACGAGGTTCCGTCACATGAAGAATTGCGATGGAAGTCCCAGCCTTTGTTAGAAGGCGCGCGGTTAAATGTTACTAGTGTTAATGCTTTGCCCCGAGTTCGCTGATTTCATTCGCGAGGGGTACTCCGAGGATTCGTTTTATGGGGACGGGGGTGAGTGTACGAAAGACAACCGGATAAGAGTGAGACGTGGGTACTTGTGAGGTTTCGATCGCTTTTGTATTCCGCGGAACTCTGAAATCCCACTGAGGGTGATCACAGAGCTGCACGGCAGTTCGTCAGTTGGCATGTGAGGAGTTGCTAGCAATCTTGCTTAAGCGCTCGGCAGATTCTAGTGGAAACGAATTAGCCAAGACGTGAAAGATTTTTGTGAGCGCTGCGTCGTGTGTCGACGAGCGAAGATTCACTAAAATATGGCTGCGACTCTTCACCCATTTCCTGTTTCCACTCCGACCGTGGCACACCGTTGGTCTTCAATACTTAACGCACTTACCTATGAGCAATGGCTTTGACAGTGTGCCGATCGTGGTCGACCATATGACTCCAATGGACCATTTTCTGCCACGCACGGAGAGCGTAACAACAGAGGAAACTTCTATTTCGTTTTTTACAAGTAGTCTACCGATTACATGGATTGCTTAGAGTGTTGGTCAATGACCGTGACCTGTTAGCACTAGCATTGCGTTACCTAGTGCTTATGTACAAGGAAACTAGTCCTTATCTTAGTACTTAGTGTTGTACTAATAGCGGTACTCTATTTCCCTGTTAGTGGCGGTCGGCAGGCCATGCCGGTGCCTTTGCCGGCCCCCATCTCTCTCTTTTCACTCCCTTTGTCCCCACTTTTGGCCCCCTAGCGGAGCCGGCTAGACTACCCGTGTAACCGTTGTACTTCCAAACTCCAACATTAAACTCCAAAAATCGCCGGTGGCTTTGGGAGACGCTTTGGAGACGCCTTGGAACGCGACTCAGCACGTCTTCCAGTCGACAACCATAAACAAATAGACTAACGGAGAGCGTCAACAACACGTTTCAGTGGCTCCTTCTTTGCTTTTTTTGTTACGATGGAATAACAACTAGGACATACTTATTGCCTCAAGTGGAACTTGCATACAAGGCTACTCGTGCGCTTGGCATTGAGCACACACCCTTCGAGGCCAACTATGAGTTCTCTCATGAGGAGCCCTCTAACATACTGTTAAGAATGCGACCTTAGAAAAAACGCTTCCTACCGTCACTAAAGACAACAAAAAGATCCAAAGTACTACTAAAGTACTACTGAACCACAAAAACCGGGGATGGGTCGGTAGCTCGAATGAGCAACGCCGATCGTCTTCGCTCTCGGCCTGGCCTCCCATCGAGCGCAAGACTGGTGGACAGGGCCGCTGAACAGCGCGTACCATTCACCTCACCCCACCCGAGCCTAGCTCAAAATGGTCAGTGGATCCGTAGCGGCACCAGACGGCACACACTCAAAGGCGCAGCTTTCAGGAATTTCAATTTCATCCCCCCGACAGCTACCGCGCCATCCACTTCAAAAACTACACATATACCAGACAATGTACTGCGAAACCCTCGCGATACGCATCGCTTACAAAACCCTTCCTCCCCGGTGGCCGGCGCGCTCTATCGCGCCCTTCCGAGCGTCCGGACGTCCCTGTCCGCCGCCAACATCCATCAAACCCATGTCCCATCAGGCATGGTCGCGTGCCGCCAACACGCGCACTACTCTCATTCTCCGACTCCAAAAGCCACACACACCCCAGCTACTTATATTCCACACTCGACTTCCTGCTCGACTGCCATGTCTTCAACCCCCAACCCCCCCCCCCCACCTACAAGCAGGTGCTTGTGAGGGATCCCCCGCAACAAGGCCGCTTCACGGACTTATACCATCCCAGGAACAAACTCGCGGGACACCCGCTGACCCCGTTCCTCTCAACCTCTCAACTTCCTCACCCCCAACAAATATTGGGCACGCCTATGGACCCCCTCCCACTCCGACGCTGACTCCAGACCCCCCTTGTCCTGTCCATCCCGCGGTCAACCGAAACTCCCGGACAGGCCGACGACTTCTCCACCAGAACGATCGACACGCTCCTCCTTACAGGCCAGTACTCCACCACCCCCCCTCACCTGGCCCGCTTCTGGCTCCATGGAGTCTTCTTGCCGGATTCGTCACACCCCGACCCGATCGCATCCGCATGCTCGGTGGCCCGTCGCTGGCTACTCGAATGCGTCAACTCCCTCACCGATCTCCCCAACCGTATCAAAAATATAATCGGAAGGGAACTCATCCACCACACGCGCTGGTCAGCGAACTCCTCTCGCACACACCACCCCACCGCCCCGAAATGCGACGATAACACCCCCCTACCGGTCGAACTCCATTCGGGCTTCCAGGAAGTCTGCCTGGCTATCCCCACCTCCTGTATAACGGTAGGACTCTTGTACCAGTTAACTTCACACCGGCGTGAATTTAATTCGGCCGGTCTAGTACCTCCATCTATGACCTCCTCTCCCTCGCTACTGCAAAAACTGAGTCAGCAGAAAATTCGCTTTCTCCGCGACGCCTCAGCTCCTGCAGTCTCAGGTCGTCGCGTGAAAATCCGATCCCCCCTGTTTTCCGGTATCACCGGCCAAGAGGTGATCGCACTCCTACATGACCTCCTCACCTCCGACTTCACAACTGCTCTCACCTCGACCGGATCAACCCCCTCGACTCACCCACAATGCAGACTGGAAGACCTCCCAGAGCAAGCCAAGTTCATCCTTCAGTTCGCGGACGCCATTCAACCGCTGGACACCCCTACCCCGATCGAGGCCGACCCCTCCTAATTCTGGGTAAATATCCTCCACCTGCCCCAGAATCCCATCCATTCACAATCAGGCCATGTATCCCATCCCATTTTTTTATTTTCACCCTCTGAAACAGTACCCCCTGACAATCACCTTCACACCATCACCATCACACCCCCCCCGTCTATGGCCTTGTTCCTGGCATATCCTGGGCTGACACATGCCTCACCACAGTCCTTATACAGTCCCGCCACTCTTTTTCCCTCCCATGCATCAATCCAGACGGCATCATCCCCCCATCACACTGGCTGCACACCCTCTTGTCCCAATCGGCCACCGAATACCTCACACACAACACCCCCACAACCACCCCCCCCCCCCAACACCCCCCCAGCCTCTATCACTACACAACCCTGAAAAAGTTCCCAAACGGCTCATACTTTCGCTCCCACCCCTCCAACTCCCCCACCATCACCACCAGCATACAAATCTCCCTCAGCCCCGAAATGTATTGCATCCTCATCTCAACCAACGGCACAATCACCATCCCACTGACCCACACATACACCCGTAGAGGCGCTCGCACACACTCCTCCTGCACCCTCAACATCACTCCCCACCACTACTCCACCTTCGGAAAAGCCCGTCTCACAGACCCCATTTTCACCACCCTCCCCTCTCCACCCCCTCTCACAATCACAAAAAGAAACACCCTCCACCGCAACCCCCCCGCCCTTCTCCTTCAATGGTCCCGCCACCTCACAGACAATCACATCCCCAGCCAATGGCACCTGGACCCCTCCGACTTCCAAATGCAAGAAGACATTGACCTACCCCTCGACCTCTCCTCCCTCCCAGAAATCCAACCCTCCACCACCCCGGCCCTCTCATCCCATAACCGATGGCCCCTACACCAACCCACCGCCTCACACTCCGCCTCCACCTCCTCCTACCACGGCCACCCCCCCCCTACCCTCCAGCCCCCCCCACGATTCCTCCGACCACTCTTCACCCTTCCCCTCTCCCCATTCTCACAGAAGACTCCTCTGGACCCATGGACTCCTCCACCTCACCACCCCCATCCCTCCCCCACAATCAACCCCCCACCCACCTCCCCGACCTCCCCAACCCTACTCATACCCTCACCCCCCCTCCTACCCTTCCCCTACACCCCACCCCTTCCTCCCCAACACCGCTCTCATCAGCAGCCTCCCCTCCCCGCCCTCGCCCTCCCACGGACCCCTCACTCTGACCCGCACCCCCAACATGAATTACCAAACACTCTCGCCCCTCCCGCAAACAACCCTCCCCGTCCCCCCCACCCCGCGCCCCCCCGCACCCCTCCCTCTCTCCCCAACGTGCCCTTCCCTCTCCCCCACTCCTTCCCGACCACATCCCCCCCTTCGTCACGAATACCCCCCCTCCCCCTGTCGACCCAGCCCACCTCCCCCTTCCAACCGGCTCTCCTGAAGACGAAGAACTCGACCTCGACGGCTATTCCGACCAGCCGGAGGACGACTCGGAGCCCCTAGACACCCATAAGGCCAACACCAACTCCCCCAGAGCCAGTCCCCACCACAGGTCACCCCCGGCCAAGCAGGCCGACTATCATCATTAGGTCCCCTCAGGACGAACCCGAGGTTAGACCCCACACCCCCCCCCCCACTCCCCAACCCGACATCCGCAGACATACTGTAAACGCCTTGACTCACTTCAGACTCCCGGCCCACTTTAACCCCCGCACCTCCTGCACAACAATGCATAACTTTCTATTCGATTTAAACCTTGAATACGGCCTCCCCACCCCCATCGGATACCTCGATACCTCTGCTGCCCTCTCCTTCCAATGGGGTCAATACCAGGACCTCTCCAACCTTTCCTGCCTCGCCTCCGGAATAACCAAACTCCACTCGACTCCCACCGCCTCGTACACAGTTATGACTAACAACGAAGTCGATAATCACCACCACAACTCCCAATACCCCGGTCACTGGACAAACCTCGCCAACCGCGGCTTCCCCCCCCGTCCGGGGACACCCAACCACTCTCTCCTCATCCTCACATGGAAGAACTCTCACTTCGGCCTCCTCCACATTACTCACTCCTCCGCTACCTGGATAGATTCTCTACATCAACCCCCCCACCCGACCTCCTCGCCCGCTCTCTCAACCTCCTCTCCGACTGGAACTCCTCTCCCCCCCCTCCCGTCGGCACCCTCCACTCCCTCAACCCGCCTCGCCAAAACGACTCCGACAGAGCATGGTCGTGCGGCACTCACGCCCTCCTCCACACCTACTTCATCGCCACAGCCTCCCCGGACCAACACTTCAACCCCCCCTCCTTTGACCCCCGGTCCTCCGTGTACTCCCTCCACACTCTCCTCTGGAACCACACCTTCCGCTCCGCCCCCCTCCCACAGGGACGTCACCACCTCCTCACCGTTTTACAACCCCCCACGCCACCCTCTCCCACTCCACTCCCTCCCCCTACACACCCCCTCCCCTCCCCTCCTCTCCTCCCCCCTCCCTTCCAACCTCCACCCGTCGAACGCCCCCCCGATGACCCCCCCCCGCATCACCGCCTCCCTCCCCTCCCCCATCCTCCCACACCACACATCCCAACCACTACACTTCATCAACCTCAACACCCGCGGACTACACACCTCCATTATGGATGTTGAACACCTCTCCACCTCCCACCAACCGGACGTATTAATCCTCACCGAAACCAACCACGCCACCCACAAGTCCCGCTGGCGCGTAGCCCTCCCCCAATACCACCTCAAAAGCTCCCGACCTTGCTACTCAACTGTGCCCCTACCCAACGCAGGAGTTCTCTTCGCGGTCCGCAGAGCCTCTTTCAAGTCTGCCACTGTCCTAACTCCGCCCCCCCACCTCATCCCCCATATCGCCGGACTAAAAATCGTTCCCCACTCAGGCACCCCTTACCTCCTTATCGGTACTTATATGCCCCAGCTCTCCACCCCCCCACTGACCCGCCTCTACGCAGAGGTTGCAGATTGGGGCCTCCGCCTAGCGGACGACCACCCGCACCACCGCACCCTCTGGGGAGGGGACTTCCAATCATCCACCACCAAAGGTACATGACACCCCGCCTTCACCTCCTTACTCAAAACCCACCTCCACCCCCTCCACGACCCCATCCCTACCTTCCCCCGAAGCGGGGGCTGCCTTGACCACTGACTCACCACACCTCCTTCACCTATCACCCTCCCACCATCCTCTTGCTCGATATTCCCCTCCCCCTCCCACTTTACTGACCACTCTGCAATCCACCTCGTCATTCCCGCCCCTTCCTCCCTCATGGCCCATCCCCCCCTCCCCATACCCACCCCCACACACATCACACAACGCGCAAACTCACCTTTCGACTTCCCCTCACACCCAACCACATTAAAGCGTACCAATCCAGCACCCCCGACCTCATCAACCAAACGGCCGCCCTCCACGCAGAAATACTCAACACCTCACACACCTCGGCCTCCCCCGACACCCTCGACACCCTCGCCTCACAATTCACCAAACTCCTCTCCCAACACATGAACCACGCAGCCACAGTTTGGCCCCTCCTCCCCGACAAGAAACCCCGCCCACCCCAAGCGTCCCTTGACCCTACTTGGTTACCAAATAAAACGCGCACTCACATCCTCAAACTCCGTAAATGCAGTAAAAACTACGGCCCCCTCCCCATCGCCCAAGCCCTCTTAAACACAACTGAATATCTCTCCCCTGACGCCATCAAGCAACAGTGCCAAGCACGCATA